>CABHPQ010102421.1:0-35635 GCA_902168405.1 Peromyscus aztecus
AGAGAGAGAGAGAGAGAGAGAGAGAGAGAGAGAGAGAGAGAGAGAAATTATCATCATCTGAATATAAGTCTGTTTTTTAATTTTTTTTATAATCTCTTTGCTTTGTTTATTTCTTTCTACTGCAGTACTGCAGACCTAAAATGAAAGCAGGGTAATTGTGAATTAGAGGTCAACCTGGATTATATAGCAAACACTGTATCAAAAGGAAACAAATGACCCCCCTCACTAACAGGTCATGGCCTGCCTCTCTGAGTTTACACGCCCACCACCCACCCACAACTCTCAAAATACTTCAATTACCAAACAGTGTTTTGCTACATAAGATCAGTGCCCTGGGCCCTGGATCCTCATCTCACTCCTGCCTATGCCAAAGATGTTAAATTTGACGTGGATGCCTGAGCCTTAGTACTTAACAAGGTGTAGACAGATGTTGTAGCTGTTAGAATGGGACCAAAGAGAAGAACAGTGATTATTGAACAGAGTTGGTGAAGCCCCAAAGTAACGAAAGATGAGGTGACTATTGAAAAAACCAACTGCCAGGCGGTGGTGTCACATGCCTTTAATCCCAGCACTAGGGAAGTAGAGGCAGGTGGATGTCTGTGAGTTTGAGGCCAGCCTGGTCTACAGAGTGAGTTCCAGGAAAGGTGCAAAGCTACACAGAGAAACCCTGTCTCGAAAAACCAAAAAAAAAAAAAAGAAAGAAAGAAAGAAAGAAAGAAAGAAAGAAAGAAAGAAAGAAACCAACTGATTTAAAAGATAAATATTGGAATTGGAGAATTAAACTGGTTAAAGTTGTCGCCAGTAAGTAAAATGAAGAGGCCTTTCATGGCCCCACCTCTGCTTCTGTTCCATCATATTCTATTGCCAAGGATGGCTTTGAGTAGATCAGCAAAGGTACTAGCCTGGTGGGAATGGGAGAAGTGTGATGTTGGCTGTGGTTACTATAATTGCTGAAGTTTGAAACAGTCTGAACCCATGACAACCCCTGAAGAAATTGCTCAGCTTGCTAAGAGTTCTGTAAGTGGAGACAAAGACATTGCATTTCTGATTCGGTAAAACAGGTTGGAAGAAAGGGTATCTATCACCACAGTGAAGTATGGAAAATCCCTGAACAATGAATTATAAATGATTGAAGGAATGAAGTTTGATAGAGGATATATTTCTGCATATCTCATTAACACATCAAAAAGTCAAATATGTGATGCCTATGTTCTGTAGAGTAAAAAGAAAAATTCTAGTGTTCAGTCCATTGTACCTACTTTTGAAATTGCCAGACCTTACTGGAAGCCCTTGGACATAATCACTGAAGCTATTAATGGAGAGTCTAAGTCCACTGGTTTTGAACAGGCTAAAAGTTGGTCTTTATGTTATATCAGTCAAAGCTCCAGGGCTTGGGGACAATAAAAAGCAGCAGAAAGATACGGCTATTGTTATTTGATGGTGCTGTAGTTGGAGAAGAGGGGTTGAATCTAAATCTTGAAGATGTTCAAGCCCATGACTTAGCAAAAGTATGAGAGATCATCGACATCAGCAAAGATAATGCCATGCTTTTGAAAGGAAATTGAAATTGAAAAACATATTCAAGCAATCACTGACCAAGTATACATGACAACTAGTGAATATGAAAATGAAAAGCTGAATGCTCGACTGGCTAAATCTTCCCGTGGAGCAGCTGTGCTTAAGGTTGGAGGGACAAGTGATGTTGAAGTGAAAGAGAATACAGAGTTACAAATGCCCTAATTCTACAAGAGCAGCCCTGGAAGAAGGCATTGTTCTAGGAGGGGATTGTCTACTTTGGTGAATCCCAGCCTTGTATTCATTAAAGCCTGCCAATGAAGATCAGAAAGTAGGTACAGAAATTATTCAAAGGGCACTCAGATTTCTTGCAGTGACTATTGCCAAGAATGCAAGATCTTTGATAGTTCAGAAAATTCTGCAGAATACCTCAGAAGTTGGTTATGATGCTGCACTCAGGTGTTTTGTGCACATGGTGCAAGGGGAAATCGTTGATCCCACAATGTCTGGAAGAACTGCATTACTAGATGCTGCTGGGGCAACCTAATTGATAAGTACAGTGGAAGCTATAGTGACAGGAAATCCTACAGAAGAGATGGTCCCTGGTATGGAAGCAATGTGTGGAGTGGGAAGGGGTGTGGGGGTGGCATATTCTAACACCAAGAATAGTGTTTTGCCCTTATCATTTAATTGAGACAGGAAGCTCATACCAGATTCCTCACCAGTGACTTCAGAGAAGTCACCTGAAGAAATGACTAAAGAAAAGGCTGGCCGGGCGTTAGTGGTGCACGCCTTTAATCCCAGCACTCAGGAGGCAGAGGCAGGCGGATCTCTGTGAGTTCGAGGCCAGTCTGGGCTTCCAAGTGAGCTCCAGGAGAGGCGCAAAGCTATACAGAGAAACCCTGTCTCGAAAAACCAAAAAATAAATAAATAAATAAATAAATGAATGAATGAATAAATAAATAAATAAATAAATAAATAAATAAATAAATAAAAGGCTGACTAGTCACTATAACCATCAATTAGTGGTTTCAATTGACAATATACAATTATTTACTGCTGTCAATGTCCATGACTAAAAATAATGTTTTGTGGTTTTGAATGAAGATATTTCTTAAATTCCTGAAAAAAAGAGAAATAAATGAAATAAAAACTAAATACAGAAAATGTAGGTTATAAAACGGAAAAAAGGAAGGAAGAAGAATGATAAGGATTAAATGACAAAATTTTGCTTCCTAGTGTTTTTGAATTTAGAAATTTCTTTCCAGGTTCTACTGGTGTGAAACAATGAAAGATAATGGAACATCGAGTCTAATATAATTTCTGTATGTTCCCACTAAACAAGTATGCAGGCTAAGACTCAGGCCCAGCCAAATAGTGATGTTAGTGACAAAGTAGCATTCATTCACAATATTTAACTTCCCTGACCACTAGTAACTACTGCTGGTGCCAATGAGCTTTGAACTTTTGAGTTAGACATTGTTGAACTAACTGCAGAGACTCCCAGTCTGTGTACCTCTTGGCATACTAAATGTCATTATCAAGACTTATTCTTACATGTGTTGGAGAGTTAGGAGAGTAAAAGAATCACTTTGTTTTACTTTTCCATGTGAGAATTTTAGTAAAATAAATAAATAGTTAAATAAATAAATCAAAACAAACAAACAAACAAACCCATCTGTTGAACTTTGGCTCTAGGCTATCAAGCCTTACCCCAACTAAATCTGAAGGTGGGAAGGCTCTTTACCACAGATGATATAGGCCAGCAACAGCAATATACTTTACAACAAATATGACCTGCTGCATAACCCCTTAAGTGGGTTTATACCAGAGACTTCCCATCTCAATGCATTAATTTATGTCAGCCTTCGACACAAACATCTTGACAAGAGTGTTCTCAGGTTCTCTGACTAGTAATTTTTGTGATTATTCCATATATATCCAGATAACCAGAGTGGCTTCTAGTCAAACTTTAAAGCTCCCTTACAAGATTTCCATTAGTTATAGCACTCTCCAGGTATGGGAAATGTCCAGGTGATATTTTCCATTGTAAGCCTTCAATGCAAGAGTAAGTTACCAGCACACTAATTGCATGTGCTGAATTTAAGACCTGGAAGAGCCGTGGGTTTATTCTGTGCCAATGTCCACCAATCTTTTGTCACTAGGTTTTCCGGACCCCCTGTAGGTTTTCATACACAAGATCTTGTAGTCCGCTTCTTCACAGGGAGCTTGCATTCTAACTATGGCCTGCTTTCTGCTTCTCTCTAGCCTGCCTTTCTGCTTTTCCGTGTTTTTGAGATTTCCTGTCTCCTCTGCCTTGGTTCCTGATGCTATTTATGTTTATCATTATTTATAATATAGTTTCTTGAGCCAGGCAGTGGTGGTGCATGCCTTTAATCCCAGCACTCGGGAGGCAGAGCCAGGCGGATCTCTGTGAGTTCGAGGCCAGCCTGGTCTACAGAGCGAGATCCAGGACAGGCACCAATATTACACAGAGAAACCCTGTCTTGAAAACAACAACAACAACTATATATATATAGTTTCTTTGACTGTCCTCACTGGTAGACTCAAATGGAAAAATCATTTAATTTTCTATCTTACCCAGGATTCCAAGAACTGATGATTTAATGAAGAAACCCTGTAAGCTCTGATCATCTCTTACAATCATTGCAATGAAGTCAAAAGTGACTGATACTTAACATCCTTTGAAAGTATCTGGACCAAGAGATTGTATTTTCTGATCTGAACTAAGTGAGCTACTTAAGGCTATGGGAGTAGATAAGCCTTAATTTCTTAAAGTTGCCCTCATCCTCACTGGGAAATCTATCTACTTTTTTGCACACAATGTAGTTAAATCATTTGTGTGCATACAAGTCATCCATTACTGATCCTCCTTCCCCAAGCCTTTGGGTCCCTTTAAATGAAAAGTCTTAAAAAGAGTATGTAAATTTTCACAGATATATAAACATTTTCCCTGCCAGCATTTCAAAAATTGGACTTCTTGGAAATGTGTATCATTTCACCCTTAAATACAGATCTTTATTCCAATGCTTTTATTTAATGTAACAGAAAATTCTGTCCTGTGAGGGTTTATGGTTTAATCTTATATGGACATGCTGTGAAGAATTATTTGCACTGCCAGAAAAATGCCAGGAAACCAGAAACTTTATGACATTTGGTATATTGTGTGTTTGGTTTTTAGATTCTGAAACAAGATAGATGTGGACATTTTCCAGTGGGAAAAGATTAGTCATATGATTCTTTTCCATAACAAGCTGATATCAAGTGAAACAAAATTTAAAAAAAATATTTTCTCCCTTGGTTTTTCAGCTATTCTCTCACAGTAAGGAGAAAAATTTACTAATAAAATGTGGATGTCATCATGGACATGGGCCCTTTTTCATTCATGCTAATTTCACCAGTTTCTTGAAACTCGTAGACATATATACAATGGATGATCATTGGTGGATACCTACCAGTACACCAGGGATTTCTGTGCTCCAAATGTATATTGCAAGTTGTGACACTTCATATATGAAGTCCTTGTCCCAGCAGATATGTATATGTTTACTTTTATTTAATGTGTGTGTGTGCACTGATCTATGAATGAAACAGGATGTCATTAGGTGTCATATTGTTACTATTTTTTTGGATAGTAGTATTTAGTTTTACTCTAGGTCTATGAGCTATCTAGTCTCAGGTTCTTGGTCAACCAAGTAGTGTTGGGAATGGGTTCTTTCTTTTGGAGTGGGTCTTAAGTCAAATCAGACATTGGTTGACTATTCCCACAAGCTGTATGTGTCCATTTCCCTCATATATCTTGCAGGCACGACACCATTATAGATGAAAGGCTTTGCATCTCTTTTGGTGTTTAGGTTTCTTTGGTAGCCTGCAGGGTACCTTCCTATACCCAAGACACTAGAAAGGATGAATGAAGACTCTATGTAGGCACCTGCATGACTTCTTCATGTTCAATGGGTTATATAAGTGTTGTCTTCAGCAGTGGGTCTTTGCTGTCAGTTTGTGGAGAACAACTTAAAATCTTGGCAACAGTCTGCATCATTTGGGAATTCCTATTGGACCCCTTTGGCCAACAACTCAATTAGATGTAAACCAATCCCAGTACTGGATGCTTCATTTGGTGAAAAGAAATGGCCAACTGGGACTCTGTCTCTTCCATTATTTGGTGAATTCCTTTAGTTCATCTTCATATATGTATATATTTTATGAGCTTCAACTGTATTTACTTTCCATACCTACCCTCAAATGGCCTTTACTTTTATCTCTCTGTATATTCCCTCCCTTGTCCCCTCTCTCCTTCCCCACATCCCCCCATGTGATCCTAACATTCCAGCACCCCCCCATCCATATATAACTATCTATTCTATTTCTCTTTCATAGGGAAAGTATCTGTCACTCTTCCTCAAGTACTTTACTCTACACCTAACCTCTGTGGTTCCACTCATTGTAGCTTGCTTTCATTGACTTAAGAGCTAACATCCACATATAAGCAAATTCATGCCATATTTGTCTTTCTGAGTCTGGATTAACTCACTCAGGATGGTTTGTTCCAGTTCCATCCATTTAACTGCAAATTTCAAGATTTCATTTTTTTAGTCCTGAGGAATATTACTCATTGTGTAAATGTAGCACATTTTTTATGCATTCACCTGTTGAGGGACATCTAGCTTTTCCTGGCTATTAGGAATATGGTTGAACATGTGTTTCCATGGTAGGATGAAGCATCTTTTAGATATATGTCCAAGAGTGGTATAGCTGGATCTTGAGATAGATTGATTCCCATCTTTTTGAGAAACTGCCACACTGATTTCCACAGTAGCTGTACAAGTTTGAACTCCCACCAGCAATGGATGAGAGTACCCCTTACTCCACATCCTCACCAGCATGACCTGTCACTTGTTGAATTGATCTTAGCCATTCCATCAGGTATAAGATGAAATCTCAAGGTAGTTTTGATTTGCATTTCCCTGATGACTATGGGTGTTGAACATTTCTTTAAGTAAGTCTTTCTCAGCCATTTGAGGTTCCTATTTTTGAGAATTCTTTGTTAAGATCTGCACTCCATTTTAATTTGGTTATTTGTTTTCTTAATGACTAACTTTTGAGTTCTTTGTATGTTTTGGATATTAGTCTTCTGTTGGATATGTTATTGGCAAAAATGTTTTCATATTCTGTAGGCTGCCACTTTGTCCAAATGACAATGCCCTTTGCTGTGCAGAAGGTTTTCAGTTTCATAATGTCTCATTTAATGATTGATGATCTTAGTCTCTGTGCTATTTGTGTTCTGTTCAGGAAGCTGTCTTCTGTGCCAATGAGTTTAAGGCTATTCCACACTTTCTCTTCCATCAGGTTCAATGTATCTGGTTTTAGGTTGAAGTCTTTGATCCTTTGGATGTGAGTTTTTGTGCAGGATGATAAGTATAGATCTTTTTGGATTCTTCTATTTGCAAACATTCAGTTTCACCAGCACCATTTATTGAAGATGCTGTCTTTTCCAGTGTGTATTTCTGACATCTTTATCAAAGATCAGGCTTACATAGGTGTATAGATTTATGTCTGGGTCTTCAGATCAATTCTGTGGATCAACATGTCTGTTTTGTGCCATTACCATACTGTTTTTATTACTATGGTTCAGTAATACAACTTGAGATTGGGAATAGTGATACTTCCTGCAGTACTGTTATTATTCAGATTGCTTTAGCTTTCCTGGCTTTGGGGGGGGGGAGGTCTGTCTGTCTGACTGTCTGGGTTTTCCTTTAAGGTGAAAATTGTCCTTTCATGATCTGTGAAGAACTGTGATGCAATTTTGATGACGATTGTGTTGAATCTGTATATTTTTTTTTGCTAGGATAGCAATTTTTACTATATTAATCCTACTATTCTATTAGCATGAACAATCTTTCTATCTTATGATAACTTTTTCACTTTATTTCCTTGATGTCTTGAAATTTTTATCATAAATCTTTCTCTTGTTTGTTTAGAGTTATCCCAAGACATTTTACATTATTTGAGGCTATTGTGAAAGTTGCTGTTCTGATTTTTGTGAGTTAATTTTGTATCCAGCTATTTTGCTAAAAGTATTTGTCAGCTGTAGTAGTTTCCCAGTGGAACTATTAGGGTCAGTTATGTATACAATCATATTATCAGCAAATATAGCTACTTTGACTTCTTCCTTTTCAGTTTGTATCTCCTTGATCTCCTTCAATTGTCTTATTGCTCTAGCTAAAAAATCAAGTACTATGCTGAATAGATAAGGAGAGAGTGGAAAACTTTGCTTGTTCCTGATTTTAGTGGAATTGCTTTGAGTTTCTCTCCATTTAATTGCTTTTGGGTAGAGGTTTGCTGTAAATTGCCTTTATTATGTTTAGGTATGTCCCTTGTATCCCTGATCTCTCTGAGACTTTTATCATGAATGGGGCCTGGATTTTGTCAAAGGTTTTTCTCAACATCTAGTGAGATGATCATGTATTTTTTCTTTAAGTTTGTGTATATGATAGATTACATTTATCACTTTATAAATGTTGAAACATCTCTGCATCTCTGGGATGAAGTTTATTTGATTATGGTGGATGATCTTACTGATTTGTTCGTGGATTCAGTTTTCAAGTATTTAATAGAGAATTTTTGTGTCTGTATTCATTAAGGGAAACTGGTATGTAATTCTCTTTCTTTGATAGCTATTTATTTGGTTTTTGGTATCAGGATAACTGTAGCCTCATAAAACAAAATGGATAAATATTTCTTCTTTTTCTATATTATGAAATAATTTGAGGAGTATTGACATTAAGTCTTTGTCTTAGCTATGTTTTCTTATTGCTATGAAGAGACACCATGACCACACAGCTCTGGTAAAGAAAACTTTTAATTGAGGTGGCTCACTTACAGTTTCAGAGGTTCAGTTCATTATCATAGTGGTAAAGATCATTGCTGCATATAGGCACACATGGTGCTGTAGGAATAGCCAAGTATCCTACATCTTGAAGGCAACAGGAAGTTGACTGACAGTCATGCTGAGGGAAGCTTGAGCAAAAGAGGCCTCAAAGCCCCACTCCACAGTGACTCACTTCCTCCATCAAGGCTATACCCACTCCAACAATGTCACACCTCCTAATAGTGCCATTCCCTATGAGATTATGGAAGCCAATTACATTCAAACTACCTACCACAGTCTTCTTTGAAAGTCTGGTAGAATTCTGCTTTAAAACCATCTAGCCCTGAGCTTTATTTTATTTTTTAAAGGCTTTTACTGACTTTCTATTTCACTAGGGGTTAAATGCCTGTTTACATTGTTTATCTCATTTTAATTTAACATTGGAAAGTAGTATGTATCAAGAAAATTATCCATTTCTCTTAGATTTTCCAACGGTATAGTACAAATTTTTAAAATATGCCCTTATGATTTTCTGGATTTCCTTGGTGTTTGTTATGTCCCCCTGTTCCTTTCTAATTTTGTTAATTTGGATATTATCTCTCAGCATTTTAATTAATTTAGATAAGAATTTCTCAATCTTATTATTTTCAAATAACCAACTTCATTTCATTAATCTTTATATTGTCTTTTTTGTTTCTATGTTTTTATTTTATTGATTTCAGCCCTCAGTTTTATTATTTTATTATTTCTTGCCTTTTGGATGTAATTTCTTCTTTTTGTTCTAGAGCTTTCAGGTGTGCTGTTAAGTTGTTAGTATGAGATCTCTCTAATATTTTTATGTAGACACTTGGTGTTATGAATTTACCTCTTAGAACTGCCTTCATTGTGTTCTACAATTTTGAATATGTTATGCGTTCATTTCTTGAGAGTGTTTAATTTCTTTCCTAACTTCTGTCTTGACTCAGTAGTCATGCAGAAGAGTGTTGTTCAGTTTCCATGAGTTTGTAAGATTTCTGGTGCTTCTGTGATTGTTGATATTTAGCTAATTTAATCTGTGGTGGTCAGATAGATTGCAGGGTATTATTTTACTTTTCTTTTATCTGTTGAGACGTGCTTTAATTCCAAGTATTTGGTCAGTTTTAGAGAAAGTTTGTAGCATGAATCTTAAAAGTTCTTATTAATAAAATCAAACCTGCCGGTTTGGGGTGAAATGCTGGATGATCAGAGAGGCAGAACAAACCACAGGTAACCTCACCTGGCAAGCTTCTCGGCTGGTCTTGTTTCCTCAGACTGGAAGGCTCTGTGTTCTCATATCCGAATGGCTCTCAGCTGAACTGTGCTTCTTGAAAGCCTGAATGCTTAGCCAGCCAAATGCCTAACCAGCCAAATGCCTCTAGTTTCTGGTCTTCTTGCTTTATATACCTTTCTGCTTTCTACCACCACTCCCTGAGATTAAAGGCTCGCTTTCTGGGATTAAAGGCGTGTGTCACCATGCCTGGCCATTTCCAATGTGGCCTTGAACTCACAAAATCCAGATGGATCTTTGCCTCTGGAATGCTAGGATTAAAGGCGTGTGCTACCACTGCCTATCCTCATGTTTAATATTGTGGCTGTCCTGTTCTCTGACCCCAGATAAGTTTATTAGGATACACAATATTTTGGGGAACACAATACCACCACAAAAGTATCATGAGGTGCTTTTGTGTTTGTTCTTTTGTGTTTGAGTGAAATGTTCTGTTCTGTAAATATCTGTTAGGTCCATGTGGTTTATAATGTCAGTTAGCTCCTGCATTTCTCTTGTTTTTGTCTGGATGAGCTGTCCATTGGTGTGAGTCAGATATTAAAGTCTCTGGCTACCAGTGTGTGAGGGCCAATATGTGATTTATGCTGTAGTAGTGTTTCTTTTACTGACTTTGGTGCACTTGTGTTGGGGCATAGATGTTGAGAATTCCAATGTCTTTTCCATGGATTTTTTGTTTGATGAATCTGAAGTACCTTTCCTATCTCTTCTGATTAGCTTTGGTTTGAAGTCTATTTTGTTAGATATTAAAATGGCTATAACAGCTTGCATCTTAGATCCATTTGCTTGGAATATCATTTTCCAACCCTTCATCCTGAGGCAATGTCTATCTTTGATGTTAAGGTGTGCTTCTTGGATGCAGCAGCAGATTAATCCTGTTTTCTCATCCATTCTATTAGTCTCGGTCTTTTTACTGAGGAATTGAGACCATTGTCTTGAGGGATATCAATGATCAATGTGCAGTGGGTTTTTTTTAATTCCTGTTATTTTGTTGTTGGTGGTGGTGGTGCTGTTGTTGTTGTTGTTGGTGGTGGTGGTGGTGGTGACATTGGTGGCAGTGGTGTGTGTGTGTGTGTGTGTGTGTGTGTGTGTGTTTCCCTTCCTCTGAGATTATTTATTACCTGTTTCTTCTTGGGTATAATTAACCTCCATCTGCTGTGATTGAAATCTTCCTAGATATAGTAGTCTGGGCTGGCATCTGTGGTCTCTTAGAGTCTTTAGCACACATATCCAAGCCCTTCTGGCCTTTAGAGTCTTTATTGAGAAGGCAGGTGTAATTCAAATAAGTCTACCCTTATATGTTACTTGATCTTTTTCTCTTTCAGCTTTCAACATTCTTTCTTTGTTCTGTACATTCAGTGTTATGATTATTATATACTCCAAGGACTTTCTTTTCTGGTCCAGTTTTGGTGTTCTGTATAATTCTTGTATTTTGTTAGTTTTCATCTTTAGGCTAGGAAATTTTTCTTCAATGATTTTGTTGAAAGTATTGTCTATGCCTTTGACCTGAGATTCTTCTCCTTCCTCCATCCTTACTAGTCTTAGATTTGTTTTTTTCATAGTGTCCCAAATGTTTTGTGTAAGGAGATTTTTGGATTTAACATTTTCTTTGACAGTGATATCTGTTTGTTTTATCGTTTTTTAAATACCTGAAATTCTCTCTTCCATCTCTTGTATTCTGTTGGTTAGGCTTGCCTCTGGGGTTCCTGTCTGAATTCCTAAATTTTTCATTTTCAGATTTGTAGTGATATATTGTGTTCCCCAATATACTGATTCTCCCAATAAAATTTGCCTGGAGATCAGAGAAAAAAGCCAGCCACTATATAGAAGTCAGACAATAGTAGCACATGCCTTTAATCCTATCACTTAGGAGGCAGGGATCTGTCTGGATCTATGTGAGTTCAAGGCCATACTGGAAACAGAGTCAGAGGTGGTGGCACATGCCTTAAATTCCAACACTAGTTAACCATCGAGGTCTGGAGATCTGTACAGACAGACAGGAAGTGACAGAGCTGGGCAGGAAGAGGAAGTGATATAGCTAGACAGAGAGAGCAAATCAGATGACAGAACAGCAATGCGTACAGGCATGGATAGACAGGAAGTAGCTCGCTTTTGGAAGCTGCGGAGTTGGTGAGGTAAGGCTAGCTGTGACTTTCCCTGTTTCCCTGATCTCTCAGGTTTTCACCCCTATATCTGGCTCTGTGGTTTTTATTTAATAAGACCATTTAGAAATTCATCTACATAGATTTCCCTCTTTTTATTGATTTTATTTACACTTTCAGGTCTTGAGCTGTTTTATTCTTTTCTTTTGACTCTTTCTTTGTGTTTTCATAGATTTCTTTAAGGTACTTCTTCATTTAGTCTTTAAGGTCCTCTCAAATTCACAAAACCTACTTTAAGGTCTTTTTTATGTGACTCAGCTTTGTTGCAATTCTCAGGGCTTACTGTAGTAAGCTTGCTAGGCTCTGGTGGAGACATATTGTCCTAGATGTTATTGGTTGTGATTTCACACTGACAGCTAGGTATCTGGGATTGGGAAGAGTGTAATTCTAGGTGCTGATATCTGGTCTTGTCTTTGTTGGGTGGGTGTTTTGTTCCTTGGTTTTTGTTACCCTGTCTGGTTTTTAGGAGCTTGTGGTGCTTGTGTGTTGCCTGTTAGGAAAGACTTCTGGGATGCTAATAGGTGTGGCCACTGAGAGTTCCAGGTAAAATCTGTCTGGGCATTGAGACCTGACATCTGATTCATCCCCCGGGAATGAGAGTTGAGAGCAAGGAGAGGCCACAGCAAAGTAGTTGGGGATGAGACTGGGGGATTGGACTTGGAATAGAAAAATGGAGAATAAAGATATACAGTTAGCCTACTTGTTTTCTTGGTAAGAGTAGCCTCTGTGTTCCCAGAAATGCCTGCTGGAGTTGGGGCCTCGGATAATGCAATGTGCAGGAGGACAGAGTTTAGCAGGGGATGATCTGTGTGGCCCACTGGAAATGGGAATGGGGTGGTGGCTGCAGCTGGTGGTCTTCTGAAGTGAAAGGCATGAGACTGGGAGATTGGATGTGGAGGAGCTGAAGGAAATATGAAGATCTGCTGTTAGCCTACCTTCTTCCCTGGCCAGAGTGGGGATCCAGCCTTCTATCTTTATTGGCTTCACTTTTAGTCTGAAAAATGACATACATTAGGCTGGAGCATTCAAGCTAACAGGGAGGCTCTGTTATCAAGCCCTCTCTTGGTTTTTAGCTGATGGTATCATGGATAGAGCCAAATTTTGGCTTTTTTCTCTATTGAAGTGGATGATGTAGTGTTGCCTTATCATGTTTTCTATTGTTATAATAGAATATGACATTTGGGGTAATTTATATAGATGGAGAATTTGTCAGCATAAAGCACTGGAGACAGAGATACTAATAGACCACATCTGATGAAGGCTATCTTTCATTTTTTTTTAGTTCATTGAGAATTTCATCCAATGAGTTTTGACCGTATTCACCCCTTCCCCAACTTTTCCCAGACCCACCTCACCCTATTTCCTAAACACTCAATTTTGTGTTCTCTTTATCTTTTATCCATTCATTTGAATTTGTGCTTCCTCTACATTCATGCATATTTGGCCTTCTACTGGAGCATTGTCAATCTACCAGTGGCCTTTCTGGTGGGAACTACCTATAGAGTTCTCATGTGAAATGGAGTATCTCATGGAGAAATAGAATGTGTTCAGGATACAAATTTATACTAAATTCACCAGAGATTCACTGTTAAGATATATATATATATATATATATATATATATATATATATATAAATTAATTAATTGTCTGTGAACAAATATATGCTTAATCACTACTTCAAGGTTTGCTAGTCACACTGATAAATCATATGAGAATTAAATTTCAACATGAATTTTAACAATGATATATGTATACCATAATAAGTGTGGTCCCATCAATCTTCACTCACTGTTCTTACTTTGACTTCTTGTGGGAAATCCAACTCATCTCTCTTAAATGAGAATATCTTCTTATAATAAAATTCTGACCTCTCTCAAATCTATTTTAGAGAACAGATTCTTGCCTTGCTTGGCCATAGCTATATGGAGTTTGCTAACACAGAGTTCTGTGGCAGGCAAATTTTGTACTCAACATGGTTGCTCTCAAAGATCTTCGTATAGTTTTCCATCTTTACATACATTCCTTGCAACCATGACAAAATATAACCCTCAGTTAAAGTTTTCCAAATCACAATCAAAAGAAACTCCTCTTAGATACCGTTCTAATGCAATTGAATCCACTTTTTTCATGGCAAGGCAAAAAATCTGATGTAGTAACTTCTCTACATCTAAACTTAAATGAAGGTCATTCTTCTTATTTCTCAGAAAAGTTTTGGGAACAATATGCACAGACCACCTGCTATTCAAACAGTGTACCCTAACAGTGAAGATAGAATACATGGCACCTCCCATTCCTGTCAAAGTAGAGAGTTCCCCATGTATATATCATCTCATGAATTGAAAGTATGTGATCCTTAAATTACCATGGAAATGTATTATTATGAAATGTGGTGGGAGGGGCTGAACAGATGGTTCAGTGGTTGAGAGCACGGGCTGCTCTTCCAGAGGATCTGGGTTCAGTTCCAACATGGCAGATCACAATTGTCTGCGACTCTAGTTCCATGGAATCTGACATCTTCACACAGACTTACATGCAAGCAAAACACCAATGCACACAAAATAAAAATAAATAATAAAAAATAACTGGATTATGGTGGTGCATGCCTTTAATCCCAGCACTTGGGAGGCAGAGGCAGGTGGAGCTCTGTGAGTTTGAGGCTAGCATAATCCACAGAGCTAGTTCCAGGACAGCCAAGGCTGCACAAAGAAACCCTGTCTCAAAAAAAAATCTGGTGGCATTATAATGATGGACTTCTGTAGCTGAAGTTTTCCTGTATCCTGCCTAGTCTAGAGCTGCTCAGATCCAAGTAAACACACAGAGGCTTTTATTAATTAAAACTGCTTGGCCATTAGCTCAGGCTTCCTACTGACTAGCTCTTACACTTAAACTCAGCCCATTTCTGTTAATCTATATGTTGCCACATGTTCTGTGGCTTTACATGTGTGCCATTACATGCTGCTTCCTAGATGGCAGGCTGGTGTCTCCTGACTTAGTCTTCCTCTTCTCAGAATTCTCCTTGTCTGCTTACCCTGCCTATACTTCCTGCCTGGCTACTGGCCAATCAGCATTTTATTAAACTAGTGTAAAAAAGCATTATCCCACAGCATTTCCCCTTTTCTGTTTAATTAAAAAGGAAAGTTTTAACTTTAATATAGTAAAATTACATATAACAAAACAGTTGCCAAGCAAGAATTACAGTTATAATATCTAGTCTACTTGTAGACTTAAGAAGTAATTATGATTTAATGATGTTAAGAAGGTGAAGCCCCCATTTGGTGATTCATGTCCCTATCAATAGCCTCAGAGTCTAGCTCTGTAAGGATACCTCCAGAATTCAGGTCAGAAGGTGCAGCATAGCAAAAGGAACTTAGAATATTTTTGATCTGAGGGGCTACAAAATAACTCACATGCATGCTTTTCCAGTCATGTCATTGTTCTGCCCCTCATTTCAAATGTTTCCAGTTATATACATATACAACAGCAATTCTTTGGAAATAGAAAGGTTACAATGCTTCTTTCCCAGGGTCATAAAACAGGTAAGAGTCATTCAAAGCAATAACTTGTTCACTTTTTTATGGTTGCTGGCAAATGTGGCTGCTAAAAGTTCCAACTATCTCTTAAAGGTGAAGGGGTCATGAAGGGGAGAAACTAAACTAATAGAGAAATATAAAAAAAGGAAAAGGGAATATGTGCACTATTCTACATTACCTAAGTGTGACTAAATATATAAGCTAAAAGTTTGATCAGTTTATCTCGAAAAAGGTGAAACATAGCAGACACTCTTTCTCTCCTGGCATGTCAGGAATGCAGCTGAACCAAGGAAGCTAGAGTAAACCGTGGGAAAAACCTGAAGCATTTGATACACATCAATATATTCACCAAACATTAACTGGCAATAAAGAACCTTTCAGATCTAAAAAATACACCTTTACCCTAAGTGGTTAGAACAAAGAGGTGATCTGTAACTATTTTGCACAAAATCTGGGGCCTTGCATCTCCCAGCCACTCAGGCCATTTGTGGCATTCATTCCCATGATGACTGTGTGAGAAAATTATCTCTCTCCAGAGCTGGTCAATAGGTTAACAACCTCTTTCTGTTTATCATACAGATCTCAGGGCTAAAACATAAACAGTTAGTCTCCTAAGCTAAAATCTTGCATCAATAAACCAAGGTGAAAGTATACACAAAGTGTTAATAGCCTTCTGAAGTCAAAGAAAGGATTGCTGAGTTGCACTTCCCATTATTATCAGGCAAGGTGATTTCAAGGCATTCTGTTCTTTTCTTCTCTGAGGGGTTTTGATTTAATAAATCCAGACATGCTGCAATTCTGTCCTTGAGTCTATCTGTGAAAGTCCCATTTGTGATTTTTTTACATAGACACCTTGTTTGATCAAATTGCCCTGTCATAAAGATAATTATAGAGAATAGACTTCTAAGTTTTTATTGAAATGTGGAACAAATATTTGACTATGGGACTTAATTTTCTCATCAGAATTACACAGTATGTGGAAAAAGTCATCCTTCTATCAATATATAGGAATAATTGTATCTGATAAATGAGGAATATATTGCTAAGGTTGTGGAACAAGTCCCAAAGCTGTTATGGGTGAGGGGAAACAATGGCATTACATAAGAGATTTACAGTAAGAAGCAGTCATCTATTCAAAAGGCAATAAACCTCATCATCCTGCTGAGTTTGTCCTCCATCAGATACATACATTTCTGGTGGGTTGGCCTTCTAAATAACAGCTGTAATCTACTGCATAATCTCATGGACTCCATCATGGCCCTATAACAAAAGAGCAGAATTTCTCTTTCTTTCTCCATCCCTCTCCATATTTCTATTTCTCTCTTTCCTCCTTCTCCTTCTCTCCCTCCTTTTCCCTGTATCCTCCCCTAGTTTCCCCTGCCTCTCCTCTCTCCCCTATCTCCTTCCATCCTCCTCTCCTCATTCCTCATTCTCCTGTGGTTGACTTATTGTGCACCCCAATAAACTTATCTGGGGGTCAAAGAGCAGAACAGCTACTATATTAAACATAGAGGTAAGGCAGTGGTAGCACACACCTTTAATCCTAGCATTCTGGTGGCACAGATCCATCTGGATCTCTGTGAGTTCAAGGCCACACTGGAAACAGCCAGGCATGGTGACACACGCCTTTAATCCCAGCACTTGACATCTCATGTCTTGCTTGGTAAAGATACATGCCTTTAATCCCAGGAAGTGATGGCAGGAAGCAGAAAGGTATATAAGGCACGAGGACCATGAACTAGAAGCTTTTTAAGCTTTTAGACTTTTAGCAGCAGTCAGCTGAGATCCATTCGGATGAGGACTCAGAGGCATCCAGGTTGAGAAAAGAGGATCGGCTGAGAAGTTGGCAAGGTGAGGCTGGCTGTGGCTTGTTCTGTTTCTTTGAACATTCAGCATTCACCCCAATACCTGGCTCTGGGTTTGTTTTTATTAATAAGACCTTTTAAGATTCATGCTATATTCTCCTTCTCCCTTTCCCCTTCCTCAATCCTCTTCCCTCTCTTTCTCTTAACCCCTGTCTCTTTCTTCCTTCCTTTCTTCCCTCCCTTCTTCTCTATAGGTCAGGAGTATACTGTCCTCAGGAACTGGACCTCTAGACAGCCTGAACTTGTACTTCCTAGCCTCTGAAATATAGAAAATTAAGTATCAGTTAAGGTGATGCATATCTCCCACCCATTGTATATTTTGTTTTGGAAACCAGCACAGACTTAAAAGATTCTGCCCCTTGACTCTGAAGCATATCATCTGAGGTTATGTATGTACTGACATTTCTTTGAGTCCAATTAGCCCACCACCTACCTACATGACCAATGAAAATTATATATCCTGTTATGTGGGGCTTTACCCCACCAGAAACTTCGATCACCTCTGAGGAGGTGGTCTAGAACCAAGGAAAGGTAAGTACACCACTCGCCCGTTTCCCAGCCTTCCTCTTACCTGGAGACAATCAGATGCAGCGGGGAGTCTTGTCAAGCAGGAACTCATTTATTATTAGGCAGTAAGCATCTTTTATAGCAGAACAACCTCAGAACACTAGGAGGGAGTGAAAGGAACCAACCAATCATTTTAAAGTTCACCCTATATTCGTTCCTTTATCTACGAGCTGTTTATGTACTGACATCATCCTATCTGAATTTTGTATCTAATCTCAGCATAAACAACTTGGGCTCCATCTGTCCAACTTCCTCTTGGCACCATCTTTGCAGCCCATGCATGCCCCACAGATTTTCCCTTTTTGTTTTTAAGCCCATCTTATTTTAAGGTTCAGCCTCAGGGCACCTCTTTATGAAGATTACTCCAGCTGTAGCAGGGACATGTGTTATCTGTGTCCTGTGGTGACCACTCTAAACACGGAGGGTGTGTCACATCTGTTTAAGTGTGTTGTCATTGGTAGATCAACCCTATTGTCCCTGGGGGATTTAGTTATGAAGCAAACACAGTGTAAGTTCCTAGTCCCAACACTAGTTAAAAATTTTAGGGGATTTTTGAGTATCTCAATAAAGTACAGCACACACCCAAACAGACTTTTACTCTAGTATTGTATGCCCTGTGTACTGTTGTGATGTGTAACTACAGGAAAGTAAATCTTGAGAATTAGTGAGAGGTGTGGGTCAATTTATATTTAACTTTGTCTTACAGTCTAGCCCTGTGATGGCTGCTGGCAAGCTCAGCCCTTCTAGGAAACCAGCCTTGAGCTATGATCATGCCTACATTGAGATTTGATTCAAGGAATGCGAGCTAAATGTTTGGACAGGAGGCTCGTGGGCAGGAGAAAAGGCTTTTTATCATCTGAAGTACTTACACCTATCACCAAAGATGGCTGATGATTTCCAAAAGGAGGCTGCTCCAGTCACATTTAGGAATTA
This sequence comes from Peromyscus aztecus, assembly GCA_902168405.1. Taxonomy (NCBI): domain Eukaryota; kingdom Metazoa; phylum Chordata; class Mammalia; order Rodentia; family Cricetidae; genus Peromyscus; species Peromyscus aztecus. The sequence goes on from CABHPQ010102421.1 coordinate 18,766, forward strand.
CTAGGATTAATCCATCTTTGAGTCCAATCCTATGGAGAATTGTCAGTCCCACACCTGGCTCTGTACATGCAAGACAAACAGTGCGATGGTGACAATTGCCCCGTGTGGGAACAGGTGAGAGAGGTGGCCTTGTCTCTTGGTTTCTTATCTAATACAATTAAAGAAAAGTGAGCAGTGTTGTTGGAGTTTCGTGTGGTGACCATGGAGCCCGTAGCATTTCAAAGCTCCAGTGCCTGGGCCCCCACACACCCTACTGGTGCCAGTGCTTCTGACAGAGCTGAGGAGCCCTCTCAAGGCTACGAGTCCGGCCCCAAGGAGCTCTTGTCTCCTGGCTGTGGATGCTGGGGCTGAGACTGTGACAAGGACCCCTGTTCATCCCTCACATTAATGGTGGTATAGTTGAGGCCATTCTAGAAACTCACAGAGGTCTCTTCGTGCATGGGAGAACCGCTGCCTCCGGGACAGCCAATCAAAGCTCCAGGCTGACCTGGGTTCCACGGCCTAGCCTGTGGCGCCGGTGGCACAGCCAGAGGACAGTGTCTGTCTGGGGAATTGGTTGGCTCATCACTTCCTCCCAGGAGGTCACTGCCTTCACTGCTTTTCCTGAGAGAGACATTTTCCACAGAGGCCGAATTGTGGTGCTTGGAGTTGTGGGCAAAGGACGGGGACACCGGGGTGATGGTGGTGGTAGAGGAGAAGGTCTCTGAACTGTGGCAATGTTGCCCCACTGTGGGTCTGCACAGATGACCTTGGCACCCTGGTGGGGATCAGGGGGCTGGCTGACTTGAAGAAAGGCCTCTACTCCAGACTTCTGATCCATGAGACTTAGGTGCTTCAAGCCCGATGTCATTTGGGCTCCTTCTGGTTTTGGGGGTGCTGCAATAGGTTGTGGCAGGGTAGTGGCCACCCCTAAGTCCATCTCAGTATAGTTACTATTGTCCCCAGGCTCCGAGGATGTTGAGGAGCCAGTGGTAGGGTGTAGATGTAACCAACCGTCGTATAAATAAGAAACACAGAACCAATGCAAAGAAGAAAGCCAAGAGGTCAGAGCTAAGAGCCAAAACCTTACCCTTCCTCCTGAAGTGGTCCTACCTCTCCGAAGGAGCCCGTACTTCCTGTGTTAAAGTCTTTTTATAGAGTCTCTGTTCTGCCTTCTCATTGGTTGTAAACCCAACCACAGGACTGCCTCGTCACTGCCTGTCTGTATAGACCTCCAGGTGTTCTATGGTTGGTAATGAGATTAAAGGCATGTGTATCCAATGCTGGCTGTATCCCTGAACACACAGAGACTTACCTAGCTCTGTCTACCAAGTGCTATGATCACAAACGTACACCACCACTGCCCTGCTTTCCTATGGCTTGCTAATAGCTCTGACCCCCAGGCAACTTTATTTATTAACATACAAATAACATTTTAGTACAAAAGAAAATATCACCAGTAGGGCCCTCGGAAGTGGCAGCGGATGCTGGAGGCAGGCCAGGCTGTAGAGCTCTCCTGAAGTGTGTGGCAGAGGCTGCTGCAGGGAAGAAGGGGAGGCCGAAGAGTCAGAGAGAGGGAGCACCGGCTACTGGCTATCACTGCCCAGAGACGAAGCAGGTGATGCCAGCAGTGGGGGGGGGGGCAGCTGAGGACAGATGAATACCCATCTCACGGAAGTCAATGTCCTCCGACAGCACTGACCCAGGAAGCCCTCAGGGCGGCCACTGCTGCCACTTAGCCTCATGGGGGAAGGCATTGCTGAGTGATGAGGCTAGGTGTGGCCACCCCCAGCTTCCCCAAAGGTGTCAGCCAACTGGGAGGTCCCTGGGGTGGCCTGGGGTTAGCCTCTCCTCTTCCAAGATTCGCCCCACCATATTTGGAAACGTCTATGGTCGTTTGATTACTTATAGGACGTACATAAAAGTCAGTGTCCTGCAGGGCCGCTCTTTTCATAATGTGAGAATACCCCAGGCTCCTGGGGTCAGGGGTATGAGGCAGAGTACACCTGTCCTTCCAGTCTCCAACATCCTAGAAGCCCCTCGCCAGGTCACAAAGATCGAACAGTTCAGGCTACCAGGTTCTAGGTACAGTCTCACGAGTGGTGATCTCTCCATTGCCAGCACTGATCACCACCCAGGTCACCCGCTGGGGTTGGTGTGGGTCCCTCTGGGCCGCAATCTGGCATTAGGATAGCACACACTTGCGGCTCATGCAGCAAGGGCCACTCTCATCAGAAGGGTTTAACTTTCACAGTTTGTGTTGCCAAACTTACTATCTCACTTACTAGCACATAGAAGGCATCCTCCACACCCTGTCAGGGCTTGGCTAATGTTTCAATGTAGGGGATACCATAGCCGCGGGCAAGGTCCTGGACTTGCCAAGACTCAACAGTATGAACTGCCAGATCACATTTGTTCCCCACCAGCACCGTTGGCACATTGTCCGAGTCCATCTCCCACTTTATCTGCTCCCTATACTGATGGATATCTTCAAAGGACTTGGTGTTGTTGATGGCAAACCCTACCCTGTGCACATGTACTGGTCCCGCAGGGCACTATAATCCTCTTAACCTGCTGTGTCTAAGATGTCCAGCAGACATGTCTCCCCATCAGTGATCACCTGTTTCTGATAGGAGTCCTCTATGGTGAGGTCATTCTCATCCACAAAATGGTTCTAGATCAGCTGGGTGGTCAGGGCACTCTTTCCCACGCCTCCAGCAGCCACCACCACAAGCTTGTATTCTGTCATTGCTTCTATAGGGACTGTCACTCCAGGAGCTCCTGCCCCACAAGAGGCACGAAGGAGTGACTGGGGAGCAGAAGGCCCTGATTAGGGCCTGACTTGGGTGTCCTTGTAGCCCCAAGGCCAGAGCATGATAGTCACAGGGTTCAGAGTAACTGAATATGGGGCCTAATTCCCCCTTTTGTTCTATTGAAACAAAAATATATTCAAGTTTGCTAAAAGATGTAAAATGGGTAACATCTGTTTGTCAGAGGATATTTGGCTCTAGGCCTCTGGGGTTAACTCCCTGTGTTTGTAAAAAGGGGTACCTTTAGGAAGGGCTGACATGCCTTGTAAACCTATATTCTCTCCATGTTAGTCAGCCTGGCTTTGGGCATCTTTCTGTTGGGGTGGGGTGGTGGGGAGAAATTTTAGATTTCTGGCTAGGAGCCAGATCGGGGCCATCTCTCCAAAGGGAAAACACAACCCTACCCTCTCCCCACAGTAAGCAGGGGATGTGGTCCTCTCCAGTGAAGTGTTAGAGGATCATTCCATCATACTTGAATTTGAGGTTTGGGGTTTAATTGACCCCAATGTTTTTGAAATCTGATTTTATTGGCTCCTTTGGACAAATTCAAAATAATAGTAAATAAGACCTGATGTAGTTGAATATGGGAGCTTACTCCTTTTTGTTTAAAAAGCTGTTCTTTGAAACATTGATGGTTTCTTTCAACGATTGCCTGTCCCTGAGAGTTGTGGGGAATTCCCATAGCATATTTTATGTGCCATTGTTCATAGAATTCTGTCATGGTTTTACTGACGAAACAAGGCCCATTGTCTGCCTTAATCTGTGCTGGCAAGCCCAATGCAGCAAAGCATTGAAGAAAGTGAGAGTGTGCATGTTTGGCCCTCTTGCTGGTATGGGCTGTAGCCCAGCTGGCCCCTGAGAAGGTATCTATTGAGACAAAGATATATTTAAGTTTGTCAGAGTGCAAAATGAGTGACATCAGTTTGCCAGAGGATATTTGGTCTCAGGACCTAGGATTGACTCCTGGTGTTTTTTTTGGGGGGGAGGGGTGTTGGGGGGTACTCTTAGAAAGGGCTGGCCGGCCTTGAAGATATGAACTATCTTTTTAAGGTCCCTTATAGGAATATGAGGAAATCTATGTTGTAGACCTCTCCAGTTAAGATGAGTCAGGTCATGTAGGCCAGTGGCCTCTTGTAATGTTGATATTTGGGCACTCAAGGCCAGAGTATCAACCCAGTCATTTCCCATAGCTAGAAATCCCGGGGCTTAGAAGGTTCCCTCATATTTTGAATATAGATAGGATAGTTTCTTCCCTCCAGTAACCCTCTAGGGTCACCATTAGCAGGGAAATGGGATTAGTGTCCAGGTGAATATGGGCCTGGGATAAATGAGTAAATAGATTTACTACATATAGGCTATCAGAATACAAATTGAAAGGTTCCTGAATACTCTGGAGGGCCATAATAACTGCAAGCATTTCCTTATATTGTGCTTATCCCTGACAGGGTCAGAATTCCTGTAGGCTCAGAGAGTCCTGATTGTCCCTGAAAGCAGCATAAGCTGAGCTGTTTGGGCTTTCATCTGTAAACACATGAAAGCATCTAGAATAGGCTCAGGTAAAAATCAATAGGGGCAGCCTCAACGGGAGCCTCCAAAGCATAACTGTCCATGGGGAAGGTCCATAGTGACAATCAAGAAGTCCCAGGAATCCTTCAAGGGAGAGGGCGAGATGGGCATTGGCTCTAGAAAGCCATTCAACATCCACCATCCGGAAGGGGAAGATGATAGACTGAGGATCCATTCCAAAATCTCTCTGGGCTTGGGACAGACCTCTGATCAGCAATCTGGTCAGCCTGGGAGTATACACTTGGGAGGTATTGATCCATTCTATTGGCTCTCCTTTTTGCACCAGCACTGCAGAGATCAATGTAGTGCTTGTGAACAGCCAGAGGGAAATGGGAAGGTCAGCAGAATACCTCCTCAGGGAAACTTTATCAAGAGCATTCTGAAATTGTAAAAGGATGGCCCAATGTTCTGAGGTAAGAGCAACAACATCCTGAGATTACTTATTTTTTAATAGGGAGAATAAGGGTACAAGACTATCTTTGGAGATGGGAAACCAAGGTAGTATCCAATTGATCTCTTCCAGGATACTCTGCTACTGAGTCAGGGTCAAAGGCACAGGAATGTCTAGCTTAGGCTTAAGTAGGCAGGCTTGGGTCAGGGTAAGTTCTGTGTCAAGCATCTTAAAGGGGCTACCCTCTGGACTTTGTTAGGAGCCACTGTGAACCCTCCTCTCTGAAGCCGTGCAAGCACCTGCCCCAACAAGTCCTGCAGACAAGAGGGGTCCTTATGTCCCAAAATAATAAAGACAGGTGTATTCCAGGGACTTATGGAAGGGTACACATGTCCAAGGAAGGTCTGATTGTTCCTTAACCAGAGCATGGAGTGCCTCTAATTTAGGTTTAGCAAGTGGCCACTGTTCCACCCATACTGGGTCACCTGGCCTCCACCTAAAAAGGGGTACCAGGGGGGCAGTGGCCTCTAGGGTTGGGGGTAAAACTGAGTGGATTTTTTGAAGTCATTTCTATAGTGGGTGAAGAAGTCCTCTCCTTTTATCTCCTCTTCTCCCCATCCCCTTCCATGGGCCTCTTCTTCCTCCACAATATCATTATAGAAAGCTCAGTGGTCGGTGGCGACTACTGCATCCATTTGGGACAACATATCCTGCCCCAATAAGTTGGCAGTAATATTCTCAGCCACCAGGGGGCATATCTTGCCCTGTTCCCCATCTGGGCTGGTCCATTTAAAGAGAGCGACTGTTTCTTTTTTTTTTTTTTTTTCCTTTTTTTTTTTTTTTGGTTTTTCGAGACAGGGTTTCTCTGTGTAGCTTTGCACCTTTCCTGGAACTCACTTGGTAGCCCAGGCTGGCCTCGAACTCACAGAGATCCGCCTGCCTCTGCCTCCCGAGTGCTGGGATTAAAGGCGTGCGCCTGGCTTTTTTTTTTTTTTTTTTTTTTTTTTTGGGAGAGCGACTGTTTCAAGAGATTGAGCATTACCCCCTACTCCCAATATTCAGGGTCCCGGAGTCAGGCCCAGTCATGGGGCACCTCCTTCCGGTGGAGCATGGTCCTGTCTGTCCCTTTATTCACCAGGAAGTGGAATCTTCTCCTACCTATGATAATACTCATCTTGGAGTGGTGTCCCAGGACCAAAGGAATGGTCCAGTTGGCATGGGCCACTCTGGGGGGCCATGCCTCCCCACTTAGGGGGAGTTCCTCCTTTGGCTAATGGGGCTGGAAGGCACCCCCTTATCTAGTTTAAAGGTTTCCCATCTATGTTGGATTTTGACCTGCAGTCCTTTTCCCTTTCTGTACTTAGGGCAGGGGGTTTGTAGGGGGCTTTATTTCTCCTGGCTGACTTAAAACCTTTTGTTAGATGGCAGGAGGCTGTTGCAGAGGACACTCTCGCTTAAAATGTCCCTCTTGCCCACATCTAAAGCAGGCCACCAGGTCGCAGGCTTTGCAGTCCCCTGACTCTGAGTTGCCAGGGCCCTTAAGAAAGCCTCAGTCAGAGCAGCCATCTGGGATTGCAACACTAAGGCTAGCATCTGAGTCTGGTGATGTTGGGTGCCCAGACCCTGGGTGGCAACTACCCATCAGCCCATGGAAGCCTCTTTCAGCCCTGCATAGGCAGCATGGTGTTCTGAATTCATTCCATCCCAGACCAGAATCTTTATAAATTGGTCCCAGAGGTGTCCAAGTTGGTAGTTTGCAACTCATGCTCTCTTAGACCTGGTCTATAAACTCTGGTAGGGTCTCATTGGGCATCTGCCTGACTCTGGCCATGGGGGATTCTGTAGGCCCCTCATCTAGCTTACTCCAGGCCGCTAGCACCACTTGTCACACTTGGTCTCGGTATGGAGCAAGGACCCTTGTAGCTAGAGTTTTCCTGCCTGGCCCACAGTCAGGATAAATCTCTTTCACCTGCCAGTCCCACAGCCGCTCAGACCCAACCAAGTAAACACAGAGACTTATATTGCTTACAAACTGTATGGCCGTGGCAGGCTTCTTGCTAACTGTCCTTATATCTTAAATTAATCCATTTCCATAAATCTATACCTTGCCACATGGCTCGTGGCTTACTGGCATCTTTACATGCTGCTTGTCCTGGTGGTGGCTGGCAGTGACTCCCTCTGCCTTCCTGTTCTTTTTATTCTCTCTGTTAGTCCTGCCTATACTTCCTGCCTAGCCACTGGCCAATCAGTGTTTTATTAGCAACACATTTGCCATACAGAATATCCCACAGCAGACCATGGCCTGCTGGACCCCAGTAGAGTACACTTCAGCAGTTCCCACCAACATGTCATAAGTAATTGGGATCATGGACTGAGCAGCTTGATTGGCCTTTGCTTGGACTCTATATTCCTCCTTTTAATAGGCACACTATTTGATATATTGACTGCTTGAAAGGACAGCCTCAGCCAAGTCCAGCCAATCCTTGGGGACACAGGGATTATATGCAATATTCTGCAGTAGAGTCTGGGACCAAGGGGCATTCGAACCATCCTCTGCCACTGCCTTGTGGAATTCTTTAAGGTATTTGGGCTCCCACAGGTACCATTCTTATGGCCTATTACGGGAAGGGGCAGATTAACAGTAAATGCCTGGGGGTCTGCTCTTGGGGCCCCGTGCCTTGCCTCCCTTGGGGCCCTATCTGGGTAATATAGGCCTCTACATAAGTCAGTTCATTGGCTCCCTGATTCCTGGCTAATGGCAGGTCATAGGTACCCCAGTCATGTAGGTCCCTTCTAAGGATAGTATATGGTAAAGAACATTCCCGTTTCAAGAATATAAGGCAGGGGGCCCTGTAGCTAGAGTTTTCCTGCCTGGCCCACGGTCAGGATAAATCTCTTTCACCTGCCACTCCCACAGCCGCTCAGACCCAACCAAGTAAACACAGAGACTTACATTGCTTACAAACTGTATGGCCGTGGCAGGCTTCTTGCTAACTGTCCTTATATCTTATATCAATCCATTTCTATAAATCTATACCTTGCCACATGGCTCGTGGCTTACCGGCATCTTTACATGCTGCTTGTCCTGGTGGTGGCTGGCAGGCAGTGACTCCCTCTGCCTTCCTGTTCTTTTAATTCTCTCTGTTAGGCCCGCCTATACTTCCTGCCTAGCCACTGGCCAATCAGTGTTTTATTAGCAACACATTTGCCATACAGAACATTCCACAGCAGGGCCCTGCTCCTTTGGGCACATGGCTCACAAGGCATGGAGGGAGTGACTTTCACTTTCATGTCAAACTTGATCTCTTCACCCTCCTGTTCCTCTTTGCCATATTTAGCCTCCCTTGGCTCTTTTGGAAAAATTACATTACCCATACTGAGGGTTTCACTTACCCTGGAAGACAGCTTGGCCTTGGCCGAATGTACTTTCAAGCCCCACATTGGAGTGCCAGCTGTGGGGCTTTACCCCATCCTGAACTTCGATCACTTCTGAGGAGGTGGTCTAGAACCAAGGAAAGGTAAGTACACCACTCGCCCGTTTCCCAGCCTTCCTCTTACCTGGAGACAATCAGACGCAGCCGGGAGTCATGTCAAGCAGGAACTCATTTATTATTAGGCAGTAAGCATCTTTTATAGCAGAACAACCTCAGAACACTAGGAGGGAGTGAAAGGAACCAACCAATCATTTTAAAGGTCACCCTATATTCGTTCCTTTATCTATGAGCTATTTATGTACTGACATCATCCTATTTGAGTTTTGTATCTAATCTCAGCATAAACAACTTGGGCTCCATCTGTCCAACTTCCTCTTGGCACCATCTTTGCAGCCCATGTATGCCCCACAGTGTTATGTTATTTCATCTTCCCCTAATATCCCATGTTCTTTATTCACTATATTTCCACTTAACAGCTTTCATAAAAAAACCTCATATTTTCGATCTACCTTAACTAATAAAAAGTAATTAAATATAGTGATTGAGCTGCAGTTCTTAGATTTAAAAATTCTAAAAGTAGAAGCAAATGATTTAACTTAGCATCCCAGTTTGACCAGTGTGCTAAAGGAAGTTTTGGTGACTAGCAGGTAAGAAGAACAAATTTTGAGTAATAAACATTTAATTTCTTCAACTTTATTTCATAAGCAAAGAATAACATTTAATTGCATGTAACTTTACCAAACCACATAGTAAGAAAGAAAGAAAGAAAGAAAGAAAGAAAGAAAGAAAGAAAGAAAGAAAAAGAAAACTAGATTTGAGCATCTTTTAATGCTTCTAACTGTAGAATTATTTCATATTTTCAAGAAAACCTTTTTTTTCATGCTTTATGTCCTTATCTTGATGACAGGAAATCTTTAGGGGTCAACAGGGACGGTGGAATTCACTGGTAATTTTACTGAAGAATCTTCACTAGTTTCGTCAGTGGCATCAGAGTCATCTTCATCTCTGGCTTCTGTTTGTCCTTGGTCATCTTTCAAAACCTCTTCATAAAGGGCAGAGATGGCACTAGGTGTTGTTTGGTTTGTCTTGGCCAAATATTCCAGGACTTTCATCTTGCTTGTTTCAGCATAGGCTTTGGGACCCCACAGGAACTCATAGCGTGGAGGATCACTGCCGGCCACCTGCCTGTACTCGAGGTACTTCAGCTTCACCAAATAATGGGTCAAGAGCTTCCGGGGCTCACCAAAGATGCAGTGCTTCTTCCCTGGATAGATTCGCTTCGTCTTCAGGATTTTCCAGATGTCTTCTTCACTGGCACAATTGCCCCTAACGAGGATGATACCTAGGACACACATCACAAATGCAGTCTTGGGTAAGCCTTTGCCAGCACGAATCCTCCCATTGTTGGGGAGCTTCAGCTTGCTGATGAGGTTGTATGAGGGCTCACTGGAGTTGACTTCCCTCACTTCCACTGCAAAGGCATCTTCGAGCTTCTGAGAGGCTTTCCTGAAGATCTCAGGGAAGTCGTCTTCATACTTCTTGGTGATAAGCTTCAGCATGTCTTCCTTGGTAGTAAGCTGCTTCAGATTGAAGTTGTGAAGCAAGTACTGTAAGAGCACCATTACCTTTCTTGCTACCATATCTTGGTGAGGACAGATGGTGCAGGGCTTGTCCTCAACAGGGCGTTCCTTTTCCTTGAATTCATCACTTTCCTCAAAGGAACTCTCATGTGATTCAGTGGAAGAAATACTCAGAGTGCTTGAGGCAGACGGTGTTGCTTTCGGAGGAGCCTCAGGAGTGCTGGAGGACTCAGCCCTAGGCTGGCTCTGGTAAGCAGCAGAGGACTTTTCTGTTGCCTCTGGTGTTTCCTCTACTGTTTCCTGAACACCTCTACAAGCCCGAGCCTCACCTCGGTTCTGGTGGCGTTTCTTCCGTGCATGGCGCTTACTCTTATGACCACGAGGCATGATGACTCTGGCTAGGGATAACAGCAAGATGTGTGGGCTGGATGCTGATGATGCAGACACCTGCCAAGGAGAGAATGAAATTATGTGAACACTTTCATCCAGGGGAATCCACCCTTTGTTTATTTATCTAAGTTAGCCCCTGCATGTTTCCATGAGAGCACAGATTTTAGGAACCTACTAGCCTTCTGTTCTCAACTGCCTGTTCCCTAAGAAGAAGCAGATTAAGTCTAGGGTTACAGCCTATCATTCCTGCCTCTGCAGGGCTTGGCTGAATACAGCAGGCTGGCATTCATGCCTTCTAGCTCCTTAGAGTTGTTGGGGCCCTCTCAGTTTCCAGTGAGAATTTTTAAGCAAGTTCTTGGAAATCCTAAACCTCTCTCCTCTACCACTTGCCAAATGTCTCCCTGTGATAGACTCTGTTGTATGTTTTCTCCTCAAACACAACTTAAACTTCCTAGTAGAAATATTTAGGACATGTCCTCTAACCAAAATCCTTACCACTATTTCAGCTACAGCCTCATAGCATGGGAGTAAATGGGGGCCTGACCCATTACTACTGCACAGAAAATCTAGGCTCTTAGCAGGGAGAAGTACCCTGATTCCTCCCATGGAGTCCTTATCTGATTTATGACCATACTCAGAGGACTTATCTGGCTAAAGGACCCTCCATTCACCCTAAGAATCTCATTACTCTTAAGACTCTTCTGATAGTAATTAACACAATAGCCCTACATGTACCTCCAAGGATTGATTGAAGGGGCAGGCTGTGAACCTCCTGAGTGTATTGGGATGGGCACTTCCCTCAGCACACACTCTAGGTTCTTCTCTTAATTCCCTACAAAACATAGTGTTGCTTCTTTGGCCAATATGAGGATCTTTTCCCCTCATGTCAAGAGCCTCAGTTCTCTAATTCTGTAGGAACAGAGGGCATATGTCTGTGAGACACCCATGCTTGGCCTTTGTGAGTATCTCCACCTATGTTTTTCTGCATTTTATGTTGTCTGTGTAGGCTTCTTTCCTCTACTAAAATGTGGCCCACATTTTTATTGACTGTGCCATTTTTGAAGCCCTAAATGCATAAACAAGCATGTATTTCAACTGTCCCATTCTTCTCAGGGCTTCTCTAAATTGTTAGGGGTATCTTTTTCCTCTGGGGTGTTCCACTACTGCAAACATGGACCAGCTTCCTGAGGGGCAATGTGAGTCCTTCTCTGAAAGTAACAGAGATTGAGAACAAGGGTGTTTGTGGCAGGGGAGCAACAGCTATTATAAAAACTGCACAGAGACAGATTAAAATGGTGGTCACAGACTGTAGTTCTTGTCTAGGGTTGAAGCCCCTTTGCAGGAGGCCATGGGAGTATAAAGCATATGACAACAAGTATTTAACAGGTCCACTCACCAGCCCCACCTGATGGGGAGCCCCATCTGGCAATGCCATGGAGTTCTTGATGGAGTTCAAGTTTCAATGCTGTAGAGTCATTGACTATAAATGACTGGTTGTTTCTGTCTGTAATTTTTCTCATGTGCCACTTCATTTCTTCCCTAATAACAGCTATGGGTATTTTCCCTACTGCTTAAGTGTTTATCTCATAAAAATTCCATCTTTGGGAACACTTATAGCTATGGATGATCAGAAAGATTATTTCTGTTAGAGCTGTATAATTCTGATTAATAAAAATTGTACTAGAATATTTTTCATGACAAACACATGATAGTAACAGTATTCTCAGTCACAAAAGACAGCTAATTTTAGATTTCAGAACAAATTCAAAACAGACTATCTGCCCTTGCAGAGAACACACAGACATTAATTCCATTTGTTAATTGCTAAATCAATGTCAGAACTGAAGTAACATTGGTAGACATAACCCCCTGCAATAATTCTCTTTCTGCATGTATTACAACCATTCAAGGTTTAGTCAACTACTGTTATTGTTAAGTCCTGAATTTCAATGTCATCCTATGTCTGGGAACACTAACCACTTAGGCTACATGCTTGACCAAGTGTTACCCACTGGCCAGTCAGTGCTACCTTCCTAGCCTGAGAAAAACTATATGACTTATCATATGTTATGAGAAAGGGTCAGACCCTGAAAATGTAACATAAAATTGTGCAGAGTTTGGCTATGAGAGGAAGAAGGAGGAATGAGAGAATGTGTGAACATATATGTGGGTATGCAGAAGGAGCTGAAGAAAGAGAATGATTAACTAGACAGGAGAGCAAGAAAAAGACAGACTTTCAGAAAGAGAATCTGAGATGTGTGTGTGTGTGTGTGTGTGTGTGTGTGTGTGTGTGTGTTTGTGTGTGTGTATGCAAGCTCAGGAGATAAAGCAGTCTTTAAGAGAGCCAGCTCCATGACTGCATCCAGGGTATGCAAAAAATCCATGAATTTGGTGAGAGAGAGAGAGAGAGAGAGAGAGAGAGAGAGAGAGAGAGAGAGAGAGAGAGAGAGAAGTATATGGAGTCAGATTTTCCTTTTTTGTTTAGTTTTTATTAAGAAAAAAATTTATTCATTTTACACACCAATCAAAGATCCCTCTCGTCCCTCCTCCCACCACCTCCCAATCCACACCCCATTCCCTCCTACAAGAATGTAAAGCCTCCCATGGGGAGGTACATTCAGTTGAGGGATGTCCAAGCCCGAACCCTGCCTCAAGGCTGTGCAAAGTGTCCCACCCTAGGTAGTGGGTTCCAAAAAGCCAGCTCATGCACCAGGGATAGATTCTGATCCCATTGCCATCTCCCTTATGAAGTTCAAGCTACACACTTGGAAGACAGATTTTCAGAGAAAGAGATTTTTTAAGATGAAGTGAAAGAGAAAGTTACCATCAGAAAGCATGTATATTTCCTTATTTTCCCCCTCAGATAGAGAAAATCTAACCCTCAGGTGGATAAGAATTTTTCCTAAGCCCTCAGCAAATTCATGGATTTTTTTTGCATACCCTGGATGCAGTCATGGAGCTGGCTCTCTTATACTGCTTTAACTCCTGAGCTTGCCTCCTCCCACATGAACATGCTTATTGGTGTCCTCCCTGTCCAGGTCTTGTTTGGACTCCATTCACCCTGAAAACATGCATGCATGTAACACTACATGGATTGACCAGAAAGTATTTTGTATTTAGTAATACTTACAAACCACTACCACTACCACCAAAAACACTGCCACCTACACCACCACCACCACAACCACCACCAACAATTAAAGAAAAAGAGACCAGGAATTTAATAGTGAGCAAGGCAGATACATGGATGTGTTTGGAAAGAGGAAAGGGAAGTGGAGAAATGATGGAATCAATGATATTACAGTCACAAAAAATAAAATTATTTTTAAAATATCAACATAAAAAATGGTGGTTACTGATGTAAGGGTAGATGTCTTCTGCAGTGGCTAAAATAGAGAACAAGCTCTATTATTTGAGAAGGAGGTGCTCCTCTGAGTTTGGCCAAAGTTGTTAAAAAGAGCACAGTTTCCTAAGGGACTGGGATGTTTCTTTATGTTTAGCAGAGAATGTCACTCAGGACACAATTTATGGACCTTGGCTATTTTTTGAGACAGGACAAGACTGAAATAAAAGGATTCCAGTAGGATGAGAATGGTGTTATTCTCTTTGGTTAGTATAGAGACGAAGAACAATGATTTTGGTTTTGAGCATTTGTTTTTGTGTTTTTGTTTTTGTTTTTTCCATTTTTTGAGTAAGGGTTTCTCTGTGTAGCTTTGGAGGCTTTCCTGTAACTCACTCTCTAGATCAGGCTGGCCTCAAACTCACGGAGGTTTGCCTGGCTCTGTCTCTGAGTACTAGAATTAAATCCCCCCTCCCCTTCCGTTCCCCCCCCACCTCTGCCTCCCAAGTGAAGGGATTAAATCCCCCTGCCTCTGCCTCCCAGTGCTGGGATTAAATACCCCTGCATTTGCCACCCAGTGCTGGGATTAAATCCCCCTGCCTCTGCCCCCAAGTGATGGAATATATTTCCCCTGGCTCTGCCTCCCAGTGCTGGGATTAAATCCCCCTGCATCTGCTACCCAGTGCTGGGATTAATCCCCCTGCCTCTGCCCCCAAGTGACATGATTAAATCCCCTGCCTCACCCTCCCAGTGCTAGGATAAAATCCACCTGCATCAGCCTCCCAAGTGCTGAAATTGAATCCTCCTGTTTCTGCCTCTCAGTGCTGGGATTAAATGCCCTTGCCCCTGCATCCAAGTGCTGCGGTAAATCCCCCTGCCTCTGCCCCCAAGTAATGGGATTAAATCCCCTGTATCTGCCTCCCAAGTGTTGGAATTAAAACTCCCTGCCTCTAGCTCCCAGTGGTGAGATAAAATCCCCCAGCCTCTGGCTCCCAGTCCTGGGATTAAATACCCCTGCCTCAAGCCTCCCAGTGCTGGTATTAAATTCCCCTGCATCTGCCTCCCAGTGCTGTGATTAAATCCCCCTGCCTCTGCCCCCAAGTGATGGGATTAAATCCCCCTGCCTCTGCCTCCCAGTGCTGGGATTAAATCCCCCTGCCTCTGCCTCCCAGTGCTGGGATACAATCCCCCTGCCTCTGCCTCTGCCTCCAAGTGCTAGGATTAAGTCCCCCGCCTCTGCCTCACAGTGCTGGGATACAATCCCCCTGCCCCTGCCTCCAAGTGCTGGGGTTAAATCCCCCAGCTTCTGTCTCCCAGTTCTGAGATTAAGTCCCCTGCCTCCGCCTCCAAGTAGTGGAATTAAATCCCCTTCATCATCCTCCCATGTGGTGAAATTAAATCCTCCGGCTTCTGCCTCTGAATGCTGGGATTAAATCCCGTGCTTCTGCTTCCCAGTGGTAGGACTAAAACCCCCTGCCTCTGCCTCCAAAGTGCTAGGATTAAATCCCCCTGCCTCTAACTCCCAGTGCTGGGATTACATCCCCTTGCCTCTGCCTCCCAGCGCTGGAATTAAATTCTCTGGTTTCTGCTTCATAGTGCTGGAATTAAATCCTCCGGCTTCTGCCTCTGACGGCTGGGATTAAATAAACCTGTCTCTGCTTCCCGAGTGCTGGGATTAAATCCCCCTTCCTCTGCACCCAAGTGATGGGATTTAATCGCTCTGCCTCTGCCTCCAAATGCTGGGGTTAAATCCCCCTGCATCAGCCTCCCAAGTGCTGAAATTAAATCCTCCAGCTTTTGCATCCGAGTGCTAGAATTAAATCCCCCAGCTTCTACCTCCCACTGCTGGGATTAAATCCCCTTGCCTCTGCCTCCCAGAACTAGAATTAAATCCTCTGGCTTCTGCCTCCGAGTACTGGAATGAAATCCCCTGGCTTCTGCCTCATAGTGCTGGAATTCTGCCTCATAGTGCTGGAATTAAATCTCCCAGCTTCTACCTCTGCCTCCCAAGTACTGGGATTAAATCCCCTTGCCTCTGCCCCCGAGTGCTCGGATTAATTCCCATTGCCTCTGCCTTGCATGCTGAGATTAATCGCCCTGCCTCTACCCCCCCCCCCCAGTGTTGGGATTAAATCCCCCTGCTTCTGCCTCCCAGTACTGGGATTAAATCCCCTGCCTCTGCCTCCCAAGTGCTAGGATTAAATTCCTCTGCTTCTGCCCCTGAGTGCTCGGATTATTTCCCACTGCCTCTGCCTCTGAGTACTGGGATTACATCTCCCTGCCTCTGCCTCCAATTGCTGAGATTAAATCCCCCTGCCTCTGCCTCCCAAGTTCTAGGATTAAATCCCCCTGCCTCTGCCTCCCAAGTGCTAGGATTAAATCCCTCTGCCTCTTCCTACCAGTACTGGGATTAAATCGCCCTGCCTCTTCCTCCAAGTGCTGAGAATAAATCCCCCTTTCCTCTGCCTCCCAGTACTGGGGTTAAATCCCCCTGCATCAGCCTCCCAAGTGCTAGGTTTAAATCCCCCTGCCTCTGCCTCCAAGTGCTGGGATTAAATCCCTGTGCATCGGCCTCCCAAGGGCTGAAATTAAATCCTCTGACTTCTGCCTCTGAGTGCTGTGACTAAATCCCCTGCCTCTGCCCCCAAGGGATAGGATTTAATCTAACTGCCTCTGCCTCTGGGTACTGGGGTGAAATTCCTCTGGTTCTCACTCCCAAAGCTGGGATTAAATCCCCCTGCATAAGCCACCTGAGCGCTAGAATTAAATGGCCATTCTTCTCCCTCAAAGTGCTAGGAATAAATTCCCCTGCCTCTGCCTCCCAGTGTTGGGATTAAATCCCCCTGCCTCTGCCTCCCAGTACTGGGATTAAATCCCCCTGCCTCTTCCTCCCAGTACTGGGATTAAATCCCCCTGCCTCTGCCCCCAAGTGCTGGGATTAAATCCCTCTGACTCTCCCTACCAGTGTTGGGATTAAATCCCCCTGCATCAGATTCCTGAGTGCTGGAATTAAATCCCCCTTCCTCCCCATCCCAGTGCTGGGATTAAATTTCCCTGACTCTGCCACTGAGTGATAGGATTAAATCCCCCTGCCTCTGCCCCAAAGTAATGGGAATAAATCCCCCTGCCTCTGTCCCTGAGTGATGGGATTAAATCCCCCTGCCTCTGCCCCCAAGTGCTAGGATTAAATCCCCCTGCATCTGCCTCCTAATTCCTAGGATTAAATCCCCCTTCCTCTGCCTCCATGTGCTAGGATTAAATCCCCTTGCCTCTGCCTCCCAGTGCTAGGATTAAATCACCCTGCCTCTGCCCCTGAGTGACAGGAGTAAATCTCCTGCCTCTGCCTCCAGGTGATGGGATTAAATCCCCCTACCTCTGCC
>CABHPQ010102423.1:0-38252 GCA_902168405.1 Peromyscus aztecus
TAACTAGTAGTGAATTGACATTAGCTTAATATCTAAAAATACAGCTGTCTATGTCTTGGACAGTCTATGATGTCAGGCTTATAAAGATCCATGCTCAAACTGTGATAAAGGCATGCATGATGCCTCTCTGGAACTAGTTAGCTACAGAGCACAGCCCCAGGCATGGCATGGGGCCCTGGAATCTCCAGCAAAATATTATTATATCATATCTGAAACTTAACTTTGCTAAATAGATCTTTATACATTTTCTTTCTAGGACTCTCATTATAATTAAATACTAATAATGGTCCTGCTTATGCTAGCAAATTATTTGAGAAATTTTAATATTAATCATAATTATGTTACTGGAATACCTTAATATCTACAGGGTCAAACTATTATGGAATGACACCATCAGATACTTAGTTGGCAAATTTAAAATATGAATGAATAAATGAATGAATGAATGAATGAATGAATAATAAATAAATAAATAAATAAATAAATAAATAAATAAATAAAGGAGGTATCTATACCCACCTAAATCCTCACACACTATTTAGCTATGCTAACTTTGATATTTTAAAATTATTTTAAAGGATAATGCTTTTTCTGATGCCCAAAAGCATTTGCACTAAGGGAGACAAAACCTAAAGTGAATGCTAAATAAAACGAAAGAGCCCAATGTTCTAACACTGAGGTGAGGTTATGTTTGTATCTTTTCAGATAGTGAACCAAGTCCCAGATAGCTCCTGATCTCATGCATTTGACGAAGACATTCAGAGACCACTGGACAGACAAAATTAAAACATCCGGCCAGGACATCCAGAGATCACCAGATGAATGAAACATCTGAAAGTAGACAACAAATCCATTAAGCATTTGCTCCAAGAGGGAGTGTTAGCTGATGATTGGAGAGACATCTGGGTTTTATCACATCAAGCTGAGACTTTGGAGAAACAGCAAGGACTAGTCCAAATGTTTTATGACTGCATTGCATTTAATTCTTGTCAATGAAGAATCAAGATGCTTTTTTTCAGGGGAGATAAAAGACATACCTGTAATAGCGGGCAATATGATATTGATTTGCTATGTTAAGGACTGTTTATAAAGTTTTATGTGGAATAGGCCATATTACATTCATTTTGCTCACAGCAAAAATATTAGCAGAATTTAATCAAGAAATGGGTCAACTGAGGATGGCTTTCCTCTTTTCTTGTCCTCTGTTATCTGTTCTATAATTCTCTTATGCTTGCCTGTATTAATTAGACTAGCTATAGAGATGATGCATTCAATCTCAGCCTCAATTATGGCTACATTTTTCTTTTAAAAATCAGAAGGGAGGAGATGTTGGGGGCACAAAGGTCCTTATACCCACAGAGCACTAGGACACCAGGAATGCTAAACATGCAGGTGCCTCTTCTCAAAGGACAAGGTCAAATCCCTGTTTCTAATACCAGGATTCAGTTGCATTCAGTTGAGTTGTTGGCCAAGAGGGTCCTATGGAAATTCCCAATCAACCCAGGCTGTTGCTAAAATAATGGGTTGCTCTCCACAACCTGAGAGTGGGGCCCCAGTACAAGGACAACACTTATACAACTCATTGAACATGGAGAAGTTGAACTGGTGCCTATGTGGAATTTTTACCACTATGTTCTAATGTCTTTGTTATAGGAAGATACTCTGCAGTCTACCAAAGGAGAAATTTAAACACCAACCCAGCCACAAAACCTTCAAAATAATCTGTCCTCCATTCAAGATATGCAGAGCAATGTTGGCACAGAACTTGTGGAGGTAGACATCCAATGTCTGATTTCACTTAAGGCCTATTCTGTGAGAAGGAACCCATATCTGACATTTTTTGTGTGACCAAGAACTAGAAACTAGATAGTCAAGAGACTTAACATGAAATAAAATTCTACTGGTCTAAACAAGTTCAATAAAATGATTCCTAATGACATTCTGCTATACTCATAGATCAGTGCCTTATCCAGTCATCATCAGAGAGGCTTCCTCCTGCAACAGATGGGAACAGATGCAGAGACACACAGCTAGACATTATGAGGAGGGAGTGTCCTTGGAACACACAGTTCTAAATGGGATATTTTTGTCAAATCACTCCACTCAGAGATCAGCAAACAAACCCCACAAAAGATGAGGAGTGTAAGAGCCAGAGAGGACGGAGAACACCAGGATAGCATGGCTCATATGAACTCACAGAGACTGAAGAAACAATCACATGGCCTAGTATACCAGGTCCTTCAGTATATATTAAAGCTTTCTGCTTAGTATTTTTTAAGGGACTCCTGAATGTGAGAATGAGTAGGTGTCTGACTCTTGTGCCTGCTCTTGAAACTCTCTTCCTCCTGTGGTGTTGCTGTGTCCAACTTCAATATGATAGTTTTTGCTTCATCTTATTATATTTAATTCTGTAGTGTTTGGTTGTTATATCATAGAATGCTGTGGGATGTTCTGTATGGCAAATGTGTTGCTCTAATTGGTCATAAATAAAACACTGATTGGCCAGTGGCTAGGCAGGAAGTATAGGCGGGACTAACAGAGAGGAGAAAAGAACAGGAAGGTGGAAAGAGAGGCAGCCAGCCGCTGCCAGGACAAGCAGCATGTAAAGATGCCAGTAAGCCATGAGCCACGTGGCAAGGTATAGATTTATAGAAATGGATTAATTTAAGATATAAGGACAGTTAGCAAGAAGCCTGCCATGGCCATACAGTTTGTAAGCAATATAAGTCTCTGTGTTTACTTGGTTGGGTCTGAGTGGCTGTGGGACTGGCAGGTGAGAGAGATTTGCCCTGACTGTGGACCAGGCAAGAAAACTCTAGTTACAATAGAAGGCTGTTCTTTTTTAATGAGAGAGAAAAAGGAGATGTATTCAGATGGGAGTGGAGGTGGGGAGGAACTGAGAGGAGTAGAGGGAGGGGAAAATGTCATCAAGATATATTGTATGAGAAAAGAAATCTATTTTCAATAAAAGGAAAAAAAAGAAGTAACCCTTACATTCACTCTTTTCATTTAAAAAACATTTATCCATTTCTCAGGCAGTCCATTTGCTTTTGGTTTATGTAATAAAGGCCACTGCAAGGCCTGTCTTTGTATTTCAAGTGAACTTTATCTACATCCTTCATTTCAGATTCAGAAAGTACTTTGCCAAAGTTATAACGAGGACTATGAGGGTCCTGCTCCTCGATAGTCCCTTCCCAGCATCCAGGAAGAATCTACAACCAGCTGACAGTTTAATATTTGATGATATAAAATGAATCTATATACACAAAACTCCTTCATCCATACACTTTATTGTTCTGTGTCAGTTCTCTCTCTACAAGCTTCTATTCTGCTCTCATGCCTGACTCCTTTCTTGCCTGATTTCTCTCTACATTTATCTGCTGTCCCCTGTAAGTTCTAACTTAATTCTTTCAACTTATTTCTGCCCCATCTAGGTTCTCATCCATCTAGTTCCTTCCCATCTTAGCTTCTCTCCCATCTCCTCCTTTCTCATCTTGTTCTTCCTCATCTTGTTCTTCCCCATCTGGCTCTTCCTCATCTTCCATCTTGTTCCTCTAGTACTCTCTTCTAGCCCTTCAATCTAGTTCTTTCCTCTCCAGTTCTTACCCATCTGGTTCTTCCATTTTCTTTTCTCTTCTCCATCTCATCCTCAAGTTCTCTACTCCAAAATCCTCATCTAAGTCTCCTTATCCCTCTCCAGTTTCCTCCAAGTCTCTGAAGTATTCACTTATAAACACAAGCAAAAGCAATCATCTGGCAGAGCAAGGTCACCAGGCTTGAATTCTTACAGGGTCATAAAGGCAGACAAGAGTTTTCCTCAGGGAGTGACCATCAGGTTTTCTTTTACAACCCAAAAAGGGAGTGGATAAAGGAGGAGGTCAACTGAGAGCTAATATCAGTTAGTATATAAAAAAGGGAATTTATGTGCTCAAATTACATTCCTAGAAGTGGTTAGGTAAGAAGTTAGGAGTCTATAATGTTAGTAAGGCTGTATAAGAAAGGCAGGTCTCAGCTTAAATTGCACAAGAAATAAAGCTATCCGCCTGACCTAGGAGATAGGCATTGTTTCCATAAGGATGTTACCTTACTTCAGGAGGTTGTTTGGTCTAGGATGCTTGATAGGTACTTTAGATAAATACACTGTTAGGAGTTCTTGGAAGCACACATAGCATACAAGAAAATCATTGTAGGAACCAGCTAATATATATACAAAATCTAAAATATCACCAAGACTTCTTAATCCATGGCTTGACCTTCAGAAAAGTCCTTGACCTTTCCAAGTAGTAGGTTTTGTGATTGTACCTGGATTCCATTACATTTTCCTGCAGCTTACAGCAAAGTTAGAGAGCTATGAGTTCTTTTTTTTTCTTTTTGGTGTTGTTGTATATAAAAGTTACCATTTATTTTCTGAGTTATAGGCTTTGAATTACTTGATTTTGAGCAATGCAGTCTTTTTTAGTGGATTTATTATTTTCCTTTGATGTCAATCAGATTTTCATTTATATATATTATCTTTAGCCTTTTAAGCAAATGCTCAGGCTTAAGGAAACTATCCATTTTAGGAAACTCTCCATTTTACTGTTATTATATATTACTATCCACATATCTATAAAAAGATGAAAATGAAACCAAGTGATGGAATGCTACCACTATCTCTAAAAATAATAAAAGTAACATAATCTTACAAGAACTTATTTACTGACATGAAATTTAATCAGTGTCCCAAAAGTAATAATATCATTTGGTGTCTCCAAGAAATAGAGGTAAGAAAAAAAAGGAACTTCACTTAGAAGGTATTCATTCAAAAAGATTGAGTATTCTCACCATCAAAGCTGAGAAGACATTGAACATACAATCTCCTATGCCAGTGCTTTTCCTTTATTTGGCAAAAGAACTCTATCAAACTTCAGTACTATATGTGAAGGAAGCATGAACATATTGCAGTGTTTGGTCCATCTGTAAATTTTGAAATTTATTCTGTGAGATTACATTCACAAATATGGAAGCTTCTCTGGATACAAATTATCTGTACACTCCATTGGAAAATTATCTTCCCATCCAATGTATTACTCTACAAACAAGAAACTAAATTTCTTTTTAAATAAATATCTAACAGGAAATGCAATATCTGGTAACTTTCAAAGGGCTAAATGTGAAAGGATTGATAGAGAGATGTTACAGAGTAGTGTCACAAAACAAGTATATATCACAAAATAAGAAAGATGGGAAGTTCGTCTCTGTGCGCTAAGTAATAGTTTATAAAAGGAAAGGGGCTGGGAATGTAGCTGAGTGGGTAGGATGTTTGCCTAAGATACATGAAGCCCTGAGTTTGATCCCCAGTGCCAGGGAAACTGGGTGTGGTGAATATCTATAAAAGCTACACTTGAGAGTATAGTCACAAGAATGTTTGTCTGAATACAAACAAACCAACCCTAAAGGATCAAACATTAATGGTAGCTAGCTCAAATGTTCTTTCATTTTTTACTTAAAGTGAAGTCATATTTAAATAGATCAAGATGAAAGAGAAATTATACACAGCAATAAAGAGCAAGAGCAGGTTCTACATTACTCTAGATTAGGGTATCAAATAATCAAACAGTAAAATATACCCCAGGGCTGAGTAAAACTATTGGAGTCTGTATGGAAATGTGAGGGTCTCTGCTTTCCTCCATAAGGGAGGTCCCAGCCCACTGTGGGTGGTTCCATCCTTGGGATGGTGTACCTGGGTTCTACAGGAAAGCAGGCTCAGCAAGCCATGGGGAGCAAGCCAGTAAGCAGCACTCCTCCATGGCCTCTGGATCAGCTCCTGCCTCCAGGTTCCTGGCTTGCTTGAGTTCCTGTCCTGAATTCCTTTGATGATAAACAGTGCTGTGGAGCTGTAAGCCAAATAAACCCTTTTCTCCTCAATTTGTTTTTGGGTCATGGTGTTTCTTCCCAGCCATAGAAACCCTAAGACAGCAAGCTCTTATTTTTAAATATAAATGAAAATAAAAACAGTAAGTATTTTCCTAAGGACCTCCTGTGGATTTATTCATATAAACTGCTGAGAATTTATGTTCCTGCTCTGGATATTTTCATGCTTCATTTTAGTTGAAACTCCAAGATATTTTATCAGGAGACAATCCAATAAGTTGTTGTTAATTTTAAATGCAATTAAGTAATCAGAGATATATTAAATTTGAATATCTCTTTGAAACATTCAGTTTGAAAAATATTTGACAAATATAGATGCATAATAAAATGAGAGGAAAAATATCAAAACAGATCCAACAAAATACACAGAGGTAAATCTATCACTTTTTTGTATCATAGAATCAAGAATATGATATAAGGCTTAAGACTACACATTTATATAATTACAAATTAAAAGTTCTGGACTTAGCACAATCTTAATGAGTGGCACAGCTTTCGATTAACACAAAATACATATATATGATATCTGTGTTCTTTGGGGTACTAGATATTAGTGCTCAATAAGCAACTTAATTGAGTCTTTTATTTTTGGATATGAATCAAAAGACAATTGGCTGTAGTGGTATATTGTGTACCCTAATAAAACTTATCTGAGGGTCAGAGAACAGAACAGCCACTAGACATAGAGGTCAGACAGTGGTGGCACACACCCTTAATCCTATCACTGGGGAGGCAGAGATCCTTCTGGATGTGTGTGAGTTCAAGGCCACACTGGAAACAGAGCAGGCAGTGGTGGCACACACCTTTAATCCCAGTACTGGAAAGCACACACTTCTTTAATCCCAGGAAGTGATGTCTGGGCAGACAATGTAGGTGTGAGAAAACAGGAACTCACTCTCTTGAGGCTGAGAATTTCATACAGGTAAGAATGTGACTGGCTTGTTTTGTTTCTCTGATCTTTCAGCTTTCACCCCAATATCTGGCTCTGTTTTTTTTTATTAATAAGACTTTTTAAGATTTGTGTTATAGTTGACATTGTGAATTTAATAGAGATTTGTCTGTTAATTTGTGCAAAACACAAAGTTTCACTGTATCTAGAATATTTATATTTTGTACTTTAATTTTATAAATTTTATTATAAGAAACTTGCAAATAAATACAAACCACATGCTGAAATTAGCCAGACCAAAAGTCTATATATCTCAATGAAATCTTATATAGTTAGTCATTTGGAATAGAAGCTATGTAGCTTTACATTATATTTTACATTTTCACTATTGAATATATTTTTATGTACTTATCCACCACCCAAACCAAAAAAATTCATAACTGATAAAACTAAAAAATCAATTATCTTTATATCTTCTTTCATAATTCATGTCCTTAGCTGAAGTCAGTTCTTCTTCATTGCCCAATATTTAGCCTTCTTGTTCCTTTTATACATGCTATTTTGTACCTATATATATATATATATGTATGTATGTATTTATTTACATAAATACATGTATTATTGGCTAGAGAAGGAATGTGTTGTGGATATCACTCTTTATAAATAAAATGCTGATTGGTCAGTAGCCAGGCAGGAAGTATAAGGGGGACAAGCAGAGAAGAGAATTCCAGGAAGTGGAAGGCTGAGGCAGAGAGACGCCGCCAGCCGCCGCCATGAGTACCAACATGTAAGATACTGGTAAGCCACAAGCCATGTGGCAAGGTATAGATTTATAGAAATGGGTTAATTTAAGATATAAGAACAGCTAGCTAGAAGCCTGCCATTGTCATACAGTTTATTAGAAATATTAGTCTCTGTGTGTTTATTTGGTTGGGTCTGAGCTGCTGCGGGACTGGCGGGTGAGAGAGATTTGTCCTGACCGTTGGCCAGGCAGGACCAGGAAAACTATTTTCTAGCTACAGGAATGTGTTTTTTTTCCTATCTGAGATTCTGTGGTCCAGTTGAATATTATATATTCTGAGTCTAATCCATTTTCCCATAAATTTTATGGCTACATATTTCTTTAAAGCTAAAGAGTATTATTCACTGTCCATTCATCCGTTGATGAACATTATAGAAGTTGCCATGGTAATGGTGTCTGTTAGAATTCCTAGCCACTCCCCCAGCTACATGACCACGCATGCACTGGCAAGATGCTTAGTCATCCCAGGGCCTTATGTCATATGTAATCCATGTGCTGTGTGATCATGTAATCTATGCACATGCATGGCATAGCTATGTAAGCCCATATATGCATGTGCGGGGGGTGGGGGTTCCTATAAAAGCGGGTTCTGCATATTCCTCCCCTCTCTTCCTGCATGGTTATTCCATAGGCCTATGCACATCTTTCCTATTCCCTTCCCTTAATAAACTCTTATAGTGGATTTTCTTGTACCTTGTGGCTTTTCTCACATGGTAAACAGTGCAACTTAATAAATAACAGTGTCTCTTCATAACACTAGAAACCCTAACTAAGACAGGAGTTGGTACCAGGAACTCAGGTATTGGTGTAATAGGCCTGACCATGCTTTTGTTTAGATGAAATGTGGACTTTGGGAGTTTGGGTTAGGAAAGCAATGAGATGCTTTATGTACTAATTAATGAGCCATACTAGTAGGAGCATGGTAGACAGTGTGCTGAGGATAATTTAAACTATAGGGGCCTGGCTCAAGAGGTTACAGAGGAAAAGAATGTTAGCTTATGGCCTAGAGACTATTCTTGTAATATTTTGGTTGAGACTGTGGCTACTTTTTGTCCTTGTCAGAAAAGTCTGCCTGAGGCTAAGAAGCAGTTTTGGATTAGTTATGTTGGCAGAAGTAATTTCGAAACAGCATAGTATTGAATCTGTCATGTGGTTATTAGTGTTCACTTTTATGAAGATCTATAATGAAAAGGAGAAAACTGAGCAAGAAAAAATACAAAATGTATAAAATACAAAATGTGTAGGGGGAAAGAGGCATCAGGAAGTGGAATGGAGCTAAATCCTACATTTATGGAGATAAACAGTTTGAAGAAAAGCCTGATGTTAAACAGAATAAAGGGAGTGGTGACCTCAGGGCATGATCCACCCAGCTTAACTTCCAACTTGTGAAAAGGGATTAAAGAAAAGTTCAGAGTCAATGTGGTGGCACAGGCCTTTTATCCCAGCACTCCAGAGGCAGAGGCAGGCAGACCTCTGAGTTTAAGAACAGCCTGGTCTACAGAGTTTCAGGACAGCCAAGCTGAGGCAAAAAGGAAATCATTGAAAACAGGAAACTGGTGAAGATGTAATTGAATGAAGGGGCCATGTTCCAGCTCCAGCATGCAACAGAGCTTGACAGCTTTGGCCACATGGTTCTGGGGGTAGAGTTAAAGATAGATACAAGAATGAGGTTATGGAATCTTCCTCCCCAACTAAGGAAAGCTGCTGAGGCAAGATATGTGTCAGGAGCAACCCAGCATGGAGGTCTAGAGAGGCCATTGTGTGAACCTGTGAAGGTAAAGCCTGAATTGCCTTGGAGTCCCCAAGATGCTGTAGATGCCAGAAATATGGGATACCTGCTGAAAGGACTGCTAACAGGGAGTGGAACCAACTCACAGAAAGAAGTGTGTTACAGTCAACAAAACTGAAAGGAATTAGAGATCTGAATAGTGTTCTGAGAACTGACATGGAGATGCGAAATTTGGAGTTCTCCCAGTTGATTTTTGGTCTTGCTTTGGTCCAGCATTTCCTCACTATGCTTCCTTTTAGAATCTTAATGTATATTCTGCGCCAGCATATGTTAGAAGTATGTGATCAGCTTTTTCATTTTGATTTTACAGGGGTTACAATTAAGAGATTGCATGAGTCTCAGAAGAGACTTTGAACTTTGGACATTTGAACAGTGCTGATATGGTGATAAACTGGGAACTTTTAAAGTTGGTCTGAATGCATTCCTGCATATGATATGGCTACATTCCTATGAGGGTCAGAGAGTGGAATGTGGTGGTTTGAATGAAAATGGCCCCATAGGCTCATAGGGAGTGACACTATCAGAAGGTATAGCCTTGTTGGAATGGGTGTGACCTTAAAGGAGGAAGTAGTCAGTGGGGACAGGCTTTGAGATCTCAGATACTCAAGCCATGCCCCATGTGGCAATCTCTTCCTGCTGCCTGTAGATCAAGATGTAGAACTCTCAGTTCCTCTCAAGCACCATGTCTACCTGCATGCCACCATGCTTCCCACCATGCTAATAATTAACTAAACGTCTGAACTGTAAGCCAGCCCCAATAATGTGTTTTCCTTCATAAGAGTTGCTATGGTCATGGTGTCTCTTCTTAGCAATGGAAACCCTAACTAAGTCACCCTGATTATATAGTGATATTTTACTCAGTTACATATATAATCAGTTATGTTAGTGAGGGATACAAGATAATCATTTCATATTTCCTTTCTTAAAGTCTCCTGGGCCCCCTGTTATTCTTTTTATAAGTAAATGATGTCCATAACTAAAAGTACACTTCCTTACTTCAAAGAAAATGGACCATCTTTGCCTACTTTGGCACATTTCCAACCCTTGATACACTAAGCTCCCTGATAATGCTGTCAACAGAATACGCTCTAGAGAGTCATAAAACAGATGATTCGTGGTTGATAAAGAAGTTTGGGGGCTGGAGAGATGACTCAGATTGTTTGCCAAGTTGCATCAGGACTTGAGTTCTATCATCAGCACTCTTATGAAAATACTGGGTATGTACTTATGATCTCAGTGCTGGGATGCAGAAACAGGAGCATCTTTGTGGTTCACTGTCCAGCCAGCCTAGCTTAATCAACAAACACTAGTGTCTGTGAGAGACCCAGTAGGGCCTAGTGAGAAACCATAAGGCCCAATGAGAGACCCTTTAGGGTCCCAGTTCTCAACCTGTGTCTCACACCTCTTTGACAGTAGCATATTAGATATCCTGCATATTAGATATTTACATTAGGATTCATATCAGTAGCAAAATTACAGTTATGAAGTAGCAATGAAATAATTTTACAGTTGGGGGTCACCACAATATGAGGGACTGTATTAAAGTGTTGCAGTATTGGAACAGTTGAGAAGCACTGCTGTTGGGCCTAGTGACAGACCCTATCACAAAAAAACTAAGTGGACAGTTCCTAAGGAAAGACACCCAAGATTGACCTCTTGCCTTCACATACACATTAACCTCCCCCTGTCACACACACAAATAGATACGGACACATACATATAGAAACACACACACACACACACACACACACACACACACACACATACACACACGTGCACATGCACATAGAAGTGAAACACTGAAATCAGCAAAGAATGGTGTTTGTTTTATTTAGACTCTCAGACAGGGTTTCACCATGTAACTCTGACAGGCCTGGAACTTTCTATGTAGATGTGGATGGTCTCAGACTCACAGGGGGTTTCCTGCTTTTGCCTCCTGAGTGTTGGCTGGAATTAAAGACATGTACCATGATACCTGGCAAAGGATTGAGTTTTGAAGATACCCAATCTTATTATATTCTCTCTATATAAAAAAATCTGAAAACAAACAAAACTGACAGATACAACATTTAATGCTTCATCAAGCAGGAGTCCGAGGTTTATTGAAAGGCAAGAGTGGATAACTTGATAGAAGCTAATCAGAAGGAACAAAAACATGAATCAAAGTGTTTGCAGTCATTAGAGAAAAATGTGGTTTAGGTTTATTCATCAAGAGACAGATGAGATAGTATCAGCTCAGCAACTAGCGCAATCAAAACAGAGCATGGATCCAATGAACATCATTAGGGAGCGTTTGTACTTTTGTAACAAGGGAGTTAGACTAAGTCAAGTATTTTTATTTCAGAACAAAGATCACATCAAGTTAAAA
Source organism: Peromyscus aztecus (assembly GCA_902168405.1). Taxonomy (NCBI): domain Eukaryota; kingdom Metazoa; phylum Chordata; class Mammalia; order Rodentia; family Cricetidae; genus Peromyscus; species Peromyscus aztecus. The sequence continues at coordinate 11,762 of CABHPQ010102423.1, forward strand.
AGACATAAGAAACAACCTGTTAAAGATAGAAAAGTGTTCTGTTTTAGAGAAAACACGATAAGCATTATCATGTGGCAACCCCATCATTATTCACAATACAGTTATTTTCAACTCATTTGGGTTCCTTGTTTAAAAAAATATAGAAATGCTATACTGTAATGTGTGTTTGTCAGTATTAAACTTTATTGCAATCATGTTCTGAATTATATGAATGAATTAAGGGTCTAGAGGCCTCCAGAAATATTCAGTTATACTTTAGTGAAGTTTAGGAGTAGAATTATGTATTTTGTGATATTTGTAAACATAAAACTTAGCATAGGTCTCAGGCTATGTTTGAGAATGGGTAGTATGAAGTAAGGCTGCTCTGGAGTCTAAAGAAATAAAAAGAGAGAAAGCATAGTTTATTTTCCTAGAACAGTTAGCCCTTGGATATTAGGGATACAAAATCAAGCACCTTGATACAACAGCAGTATCAATTTTCTTTTGCTTGTTGTGGGCCCTTAGAACATTGGCCAACAAATAAATATGTGAAAAACACTGCATTTTAATTATGTTGACAGTCGGTTCCCTTCTGTATTGCAAATACCAAAGAGTAGTGATCCAAATGCCCACCAGGTAATGAGTTTACATTCTTAACTACTATGCCTGCACCTGGCACTTCTGTACATTACCTGGATCTGACAACTGTACAATAAATCAATAAAGGCAACTGGTTGAAATCGCCGCCTTGGCACATGCTGAACATACAGTGAAGCTCTGAACAATGGAGCATCAAACTGTGCCCCTGGTGTGACAAATGTTGAACCTGTTTAATTTATAAAGTTCAAATATCATACCTCTAATCTTAGTTACCATCTCTGATGATATATCATATAAATGGTTATTGATTTTTAAGAAACATTTATCTGCAGGAAAAAAGATACCACTTCTGGAATAATAATAAGTCAGTTGTATGTTTCTTAATGAGAGGATTGATATCACATTGTTTTCAGTTTAAATGTCAATGGGCATGCATATAAACACTCAGCAAAAAGGAGGTTTAAGTAAATCATGCTATGTAAAGGTCATACAGACCTTGAAAATATGGCTAAATCTCTAATCTAATCCAGTTCTTGAGTTCAAATATCAAATTATATCCTCTTTCCACCTAGAATTCTGAATTTTTGATATTCAATGAATCCTAAAAGTTCCATATATTCATATTTTGAAGAGCCCATATTCAAGCAGATGCAATTAGCATTTTGCTTTATAATGACAAGTTCTGTTAACATCAGCTTTCCATTAATGAAGCACCTAAGAGTTGAATCATCAGAAAACTTCAGCAGTATTTCACAATGTCAGTCATGCATAATGTGAGGTAATATGCATGCCTGCCTTCTGTAAATATGAGAGGCAATTTGTTTGGCTACACATTTTATTTTGTTCCCCATATGACACAACTCATGGACTTTAACAAAAGCAATACAATTATATTAGGCTTTTCAAGACAGGGTATCTCTGTGTATCTTTGGTGCCTGTCCTGGATCTTGCTCTGTAGACCAGGCTAGCCTTGAACTCACAGAGATCTGCCCAGCTCTGCCTCCCGAGTGCTGGGATTAAAGGTGTGTGCCACCACCGCACGGCCTAATAATTTTAAAATGCCATTTAATACCACAGCTCTGTCCATCAATAGCAAGACTTCTCAATCTTAACACTGCTGCCAGAATCCAAATCTCATTATGGTAGTTTGGTGATTGTATACAAGTTCATATTTTCAAGTGTACATAAGAGAATGAAAAATAAACACAAGTCCAATAAGCAAACCAATGACAAAAGTTTTGTCATAGGTTTTAAAGTGTACATTAGAAATCATCAAATGTTTCCCTGTTAATGGAAATAATTGAAGCTCTGAGTTGATACATTTACCTTGTTGTCACATAGGTAACTTCTACCAAGTTCTAGAGACTTCTGTTGCTTATATTTCTTAAGAAAATATTTTTTATTATACTTTATACATTATAATGATATCAGCAAATAAGCAATAACACAATAGCTTCAAAAAGACTAGGCTGAAACTACATAGAAAGCTCATCTTGAGAATATTGAGAAATAAAGTTAGATTCAGGGATTACCTGAAAGATCAGCATGGCTAGGTATAAACATGAATGTAAGTATTATGCAGGAGATTTATAATCAAAAGAAAGGGTGAAATGCCATGATATTTTTAAAGAAGATTAAATTGTTATTAATACAAAGAATGATGTGAAGTACCGAAAAGCACTTAATCGTGGAGGTGAAAATAAGGGAAATATATATATAAATTCATTAGCTAAAATCAAGTTCAGTGATTTAAAATTTCTGAAACAACTTCTTAGTGATTATGCAAATACAAAAACCCCCATCAGACCCTGCAATCTACAAGACCCAAACCCTACCCCAAACATACCCATCCCCCTGAGACCCCAGTGGCTTCCTGAGACACAGAATTTGCCAGCTCTGATTAGACCAAGAGCCCTGATAATACCAAGAGAGGTTCCCTGAAACATAGAATCAGTCAGCTTGGATTGGCCCAAGAGCAGCTCCCTGAGACACAGAATCTGCCTGCTCCAATTAGACCAAGAGGCTAAGATTGGACCCAGAGTGGCCCCCTGAGACACAGACACAGCAAGCATAGAGTGAACCAATAGCAACTTGCTCACACACACAGGCACCTCTTGCACCTATTGGGGGAAGAGATGGGTAGACTCCAGTGCAAAAATACATATAACAACATAAAGAGCAATATGGCTTCACCAGAACCTAGTGGTTCTACAACAGCAAGACTTGAACATTCCAAAGCAGAAGAAGCAGAAGAAAGTGGCCTTAAAAATAAATTTATGAAGATGATAGAGGTCTTTAAAGAGGAACTGAAAAATTCCCCTAAAAAATTGAGGAAAAGACAAACAAAAAATTGGAAGAAATCAATAAATCTCTTTTAAAAAGCCAAGAACGGAGGCTAGCTAGTAAAGAGGACCCTAGGAAAGACACAGGGATCTCACAGCGAAGGAGAAATGGATGAGATGTACATGATCAAACTGGAGATGAGGGGGTAATGAAGGGTAAGGTTCATGGGAAAGAGAGTTTAGGGGAGCGGGAGGTCCTAGCTGGATCAGGAACAGAGAGGGAGAACAAGGAAAGAGATACCATGATAAATGAAGACACCATAGGAATAGGAAGAAGCAGAGTTCTAGAGAGATCCCCAGGAATCCACAAAGATGACTCCACTATAGACTACTGGCAATGGTTGAGAGGGTGGCTGAGCTGACCTACTCTGGTGATCAGATGGCCCAATACTCTAACTGTCATGATAGAACCCTCATCCAGTGACTGATGGAAACAGATGCAGAGATCCACGGCCAAGTCCCAGGCAGAGCTCCAGGAGTCCAATCGATAAGAGAGAGGAGGAATTATACGAGCAAGAGAGATGGAGACTGTGATTGGAAAAAATACAGAGACAACTAGCCAAACTAGTGGAAACACATGAACTGTGAATCAATAGCTGAGGAGCCCCCATGGTACTGGACTAGGCCTTCTGGATAGGTGAGACATTTGTTTAGCTTGAACTGTTTAGGGGGCCCCCAGGCAAGCAGTGGGATCGGGACCTGTCCTTAGTGCATGAGGCAGCTTTTTGGAACCTAGTGCCTATGCTGAGATACTTTGCTCAGCCTTGGTGCAGGGAGGAGGGGCTTGGACCTGTCTGATCTGAATCTACCAAGCTCTGCTGACTTCCCAAGGGAGAACTTGCCTTGGAGGAGGTGGGAATGGGGGGTGGGTTGGGAGGAAGGCTGGGGGGTGGGAGGAGGGAGGATAGGGGAATCTGTGGCTGATATGTAAAACGAATAGAAAATCTCTTAATAAATAAATAAAAAGCCAATAAAACCATGAAAAAGAAATTAAACATGTGAAAGAAACAGTTCAAGACATGAAAATTGAAATAGAAACAATGAAGAATATACAAACTGAGGGAATGCTGGAAATAGAAAATCTGAGTAAACAAACAGGAACTACAGATGCAAGCATAACCAACAGAATACAAGAGATGGAAGAGAGAATCTCTGGCATAGAAGATACAATATAGGAAATAGATTCATCAGTCAAAGAAAACATCAAAGCCAAAAAAGTCATAACACAAAATGTCTAGGAAATCTGGGACCATGAAAAGGCCAAATGTAATGATAATAGGAATAGAAGGAGAAGAATACCAACTCAAAAGCACAGAAAATATATTCAACAAAATTATGGAAGAAAATTTTCCCAGCTTAAAGAAGGAAATACCTATGAAGATAAAAGAAGCTTATACAATACCAAATAGACTAAACTCCCCCAAAAAGTCCCCTCGCCACATAATAATTAAACAACTATACATACAGAATAAAGAAAGAATATTAAGAGCAGAAAACAAAAAGGCCAAGTGACTTATAAAGACAGACCCATCAGAATAACACCCTACTTCTCAATGGAGACTCTGAAAGCCAGAAGGTCTTAGACAGATGTAATGCAGACACTAAGAGATCATGGATTTCAACCCAGACTATTATACCCAGCAAAACTTTCAATTACCATAAACGAAGTGAACAAGACATTCCAAGACAAAACCAGATTTAAACAATACCTATCCACAAATCCAGCCCTACAGAAAGCACTAGATGAAAAACTCCAACCTAAGTTAAGTCAGATGCATGCATGAAAATGCAGGCAATAGATAACCACACAGCAATAAATTCCAAAGAAGGGAAATACACAACATTACCACCAAAAGATAATAGGAATTAAGAATCATTGGTCATTAATATCCCTTAATATCAATGGACTCAGTTTGCCTATTAAAAATACAGGCTAACAGAATAGATATGAAATCAGGATCATCCTTCTGCTGCATACAAGAAACACACCTCAACTTCAAGGAAGACTAGGAAAAGGCTAGGAAAAGAGTTTCCGATCAAATGGACTTAAGAAACAAGCTGGTGTAGCTATCCAAATATCTAATAAAATAGACTTCAAACTAAAATCAATCAAAAGAGATAGAAAAGGACATTGCATATTCATCACAGGAAAGATCCACCAAGATGAAGTCTCAATTGTGAACATTTATGCCCCAAGTACAATGGCACCCACATTTGTAAAAGAAACATTACTAAAGCTTAAATTACACATCAAACCCCACACATTAATAGTGGAAGACTTCAATCCCTACTCTCACCAATGGACAGATCTGACAGACTGAAACTTAACAGAGAAATAAGGGACCTAACATGTTATGACTCAAATGGACTTAATAGATATCTATAGAACATTCCACCCTTACAAAAAAAGAATATACCTTCTTCTCAGTATCCCATGGGACCTTCTCTAAAATCCACCACATATTTGGTCACAAAGCAAATCTCAACAGGTACAAAAAAGTTGGAATAACCATCTTTATTTTATCATATCACCATGGCTTAAAGTTAGATTTCAACAACAACAAAAATTACAGAAAGCCTACAATCACATGGAAACTGAATGATGCTCAACTGCATCATCAATGGGTCAAGGAAGAAATGAACAAATTAAAGACTTCCTAGAATTCAATGAAAATGAAGACACCACGTACCCAAACTTATGGGACACTATGGAAAGCAGTGCTAAGAGGAAAATTCATAGCACTAAATGTCCACATAAAGAAGTTGAAAAAGTCTGACATAAGTGACATAACAGCACATCTAAAAGCTCTAGAACAAAAAGAAGCAAACTCACCTAGAAGGAATGGACACCAAGAAATAATCAAATTGAGGACTGAAATCAATAAAATAGAAACAAAGAGAACAATGCAAAGAATCAATGAAATAAAGAGAAAATCAATGAGATAGACAAGCCCTTATCCAATCTAACCAAAAGGCAGAGAGACAGCATCCAAATTAACAAAATCAGAATGAAAAGGGAGACATAACAACGGACAATAATGAAATCCAGAGAATCATCACATCATCCTTTAAAAACCTGTACTCCACATAACTGGAAAATCTAAAAAAAATGGACAATATTCTGGATAAGTACCACATACCAAAGTTAAATCGAGACCAGATAAACAATTTAAACAAACCTATAACCCCTAAGGAAATAGAAGCAGTCAGTAAAAGTCTCACAACAACAACAAAAACCCAGGATCAGATGGTTTCAGTGCAGTATTCTACCATATTTTCAAAGAAGAGCTAATACCAATACTCTTCAAACTGTTCCATACAATAGAAACAGAAGGAACATTACCAAACTCCTTTTATAAGGCTACAGTTACCCTGATACAAAAACCACACAAAGATGCAACAACGAAAGAGAAATACTGACCAATCTACCTCATGAACATTGATGCAAAAATACTCAATAAAATATTGGCAAACTGAATCCAAGAACACGTCAAAAAAATTATCCACCATGACCAAGTAGGCTTCATTCCAGAGATGCAAGGATAGTTCAACATATGAATATCTGTCAATGTAATCCACCATATAAACAAACTGAAAGAAAAAAAAAACACATATTCATGTCATTAGATACTGAAAAATCCTTTGACAAAATCCAACACCCCTTCATGATAAAGGTCTTGTAGAGATTAGTAATACAAAGAACATACCTAAACATAATAAAGGCAATTATAGCAAGCCAACAGCCAACATCAAATTAAGTGGAGAGAAACTCAAAGCAATGCCACCAAAATCAGGAACTCTAGACAAGGCTGCCCACTCTCCCCATATTTATTCAATACAGTAATTGAAGTTCCAGCTATAACAATAAGACAACAAAAGGAGATAAAGGGGATACAAATTGGAAAGGAAGAAGTCAAACTTTCACTATTTGCAGACGATATGATAGTATATATAATTCTACCAGGGAACTCCTACAGCTGACAAATTCCTTCAGTAATGTGGCAGGATACAAGATTAACTCAAAAAAATTAGTAGCCCTCCTATATACTAATTATAAATGGGCTGAGAAAGAAATCAGAGAAACATCACACTTTACAATAGCCACAAATAATATAAAATACCTTGGCTAACTATAACTAAGCAAGTGAAAGACCTGTATGACAAGAACTTTAAGTTTCTGAAGAAAGAAATTGAAGAAGATATCAGAAAATGGAAAGATCTCCCATGCTCATGGATAGGCAGGATTAACATAGTAAAAATGGTAATCTTACCAAAAGCAAGCTACAGATTCAATGTGATCCCTATCAAAATCCCAACACAATTCTTCACAGACCTGGAAAGAACAATACTTAACTTCATATGGTAAAATAAAAAACCAAGGATAGTTAAAACAATCCTGTAAAATAAAGCCACCTCTGGAGGCATCATTATCCCTGACCTCAATCTCTGCTATAGAGCTGTAGTAACAAAAACAGCATTGTATTGGCATAAAAACTGACATGTGGACCAACAGAATCGAATTGAAGACTCTGACATTAACTCACACACCCATGAACATATGATTTTTGAGAACGAAGCCAAAACTGTACCATGGAAAAAAGAAAACATCTTCAACAAATGGTGCTGGAATAACTGGATGTCAACATGTAGAAGATTGCAAATAGATCCATATCTGTCACCATGCACAAAACTCAAGTCCAAGTGGATCAAAGACCTCAACATAAATCCAGTGACACTGAACTTGATAGAAGAGAAAGTAGGAAGTAGTCTTGAACTCATTGGCACAGGAGACTACTTCCTAAATACAACACCAGTAGCACAGACACTAAGAGCAACAATTAATAAATGGGACCTCCTGAAACCAAGAAGCTTCTGTAAGGCAAAGGACAGAGTAAATAAGACAAAATGACATCCTACAGAATGGGAAAAGATCTTTACCAACCACACATCTGACAGTGGGCTGTTCTCCAAAATATATAAAGAATTCAAGAAACTAGACATCAAAATAATGAACAATCCAATTAAAAAATGGCTACAGAGCTAAACAGAGAATTCTCAACAGAAGAATCTCAAATGGTTGAAAGACATTTAAAGAATTGTTCAACACCCTTAGTCATCAGGAAAATGCAAATCAAAACAACCCTCAGATACCATCTTACACATTTCAGAATGGCTAAAAACAGTGACGATAGCTTATATTGGAGAGGATGTGGAGCAAGGGGAACACTTCTCCACTGTTGGTGGGAATACAAACTTATACAGCCACTTTGGAAATCATACGGTGTTTTTTTTTAGGAATTTGGGAATCAATCTTCCTCAAGACCCATCTATACCACTCTTGGACATATACCCAAGGAATGCTCAATCATACCACAAGGACACATGCTCAGCTATGTTCATAGCAGCATTATCCACAATAGTCAGAACCTGGAAACAAACTTGATGCCCCTCAACTGAAGAATGGATTAAGAAAAATGTGGTACATATACACAATGGAGTAGTACTCAGCATTGAAAAGCAATGACATCATGAAATTTGCAGGCAAATGGATGGAACTAGAAAATATCATCCTGAATGAGGTAACCCAGACTCAGAAGGAAAAAACATGGTATGTATTTACTCATAAGTAGATACCAGATGTAAAACAAAAGATAACCAGACTACAACCCCCATCTCCAGAGAAGCTAGCTAACAGGGAGGAACCAAAGAGGGATGAATGGATTGCTGTGGGAAGGGGAAATAGATGAGATCTCCATGAGTAAACTGGGGATGAGGGGTGGGCAATGGAGAGTAGGGGATGGGCGATGAGAACATAAGGGAATGGGATGGTCTAGCTGGAACAGGGATGAAGTGGGAAAGCAATGAAAGAGATACCATGATAGAGGGAGACATCATGGGGATAGGGATCAAGCGGGTGCTAGGAAAGTTCCCAGGAATCCCTAAGGATGACTCCAGCTTAGACTACTAGCAATAGTGGAGAGAGTGCCTGAACTGGCTTACCCTAGTAATCAGATCGGTGAATACCCTAACTGTCATCCTAGAGCCTTTCTCCAGTAACTGATGGAAGTAGATACAGAGATCCACAGCCAAACACCAGGGCGAGCTCCAGGAGTCCAGTTGAAGAGAGGGAAGAGGGAGTCTATGAGCAAGGGGCATCAAGATCATGATGGGGAAACCTACAGAGAGAGCCAAATCAAACTAGTGGGAACTCATGAAATTTAGACCAACAGCTGTAGAGCCTGCACGGGACTAGACTAGGTCCTCTGCATAGAGAGACAGTTGTATAGTTTGATCTGCACAAGGGGCACCCTGGCAGTAGGATCAGAATCCATCCCTGGTGCATGAGCAGGCTTTTTGGGGCCTGCTACCTATGATGGGACACCTCACATAGTCTTGAGTCAGGTGGAGGGCCTTGGACCTGCCTTTACTAAATGTACCTACTTTCTTGTAGGAGGGAATGGGGGGGGGGGGGGGAGGAGGAGGCTGGAGTGGTGGGAGGAGGGAAGAGAGGTATCTTTGATTTGTATGTAAAATGAATTTTTAAACAAATTTCTTAATTAAAAAAACAGCTTTTATGGCTGGGTGTGGTGACATACAACTTTAATCTCAGCACTGGGGAAGGAGAGTGGGGTGGTCAGAGGCAGATGGATCTCTGTAAATTCAAGGTCGGCTTGGTGTATAACCTGTTTCAAAACAGAAAAAATAAATAAATAAAAAGCTTTTAGTCTTACACCCAAATGGAGCTTCCTAGACTTCAAGCATCATTGGTGAAATTTGTCATTGGAGATGCCAGGACTGGGTTATGAGACTTTGTAACAAGGTAAATCTGCCTCCTCTAGAAAAGAAAATTTGATGGGCTTTGGAAACATAAAACAACAGGAAAGCCTTCTATAGAGAGAATCCTTAAAAAGGAAGCCAACGCTGGTACTGAATACTGGGTAGTGTGTGAGTGCATGTCATGGGAATGAATTAGATCATCCATGAAGCCTCATTTACATAGCCTTCCTTGGCTTACCATAGAACTGTCATCTACAACTCTGGCATTGAAAGAGGTTTTGGCCATTTGCTTATATTTGTTGTGTGCTGTTTTGTTTTCTAAACAAAGGATCAGCTCTTATCTTTGCACAGTATAAAAATCAGGCTATCTGGATTTCACTTAGGCTTTTATCCAGGTTATTTGGTTAAAATGATTCAATATTTGGGCCTGCCTAGCAAATGCTATTTTTATATAGCATAGGAAATAAATACTGCCAAAATTCTGCTCACATGAAATTTAAAATTTATCATTATACTAGTAACTCAAATTGGTAATTAGGTTGCCAGATCACTGGACCTAGTGTGTAGATTTACTTCTGTCATGAACAGAATCACCTGGGTACTTTACGCTTTCCAATTTTTTTTTTCATATTGCTGAGATAGAGGTCTCTAAACTCTACTCTCGAAGCTTTTTCATCTGAAAAGAGATTGTGAGGCTGTTGCAAGGACAAGAATTAATGCAAGGTAAAATTCTAAACCTGGTTGCTTTAAATGATTTTTTTTCTATTTAATAATAGCATGTTTCCATGTAGCCCCCAAACTCCTTTCTGGGGCATGCTGGGACAGACCATAATTAACTGTCAACACCTGTAGTACATACAATTAATGCTGAAGAAGGCTGGAAATAAAAGAGATCAATGTTGACATTTTGGTATATAGGAAGTGTTTCAAAGGAAAGTTAGGATTTTGCTGGATAAGCTAAAAAGCAAATGAGAAAATTTTGGCTGGGTAATTAAAAAGAAATGAAAGGAAATATGGGAATGAGAAAGAAATACTGAGAAGTAGCCCTCAAGAACGCTGGAAAAAATGCTGCAAGAACCTTTTTACCAGTGGCAAAGCATGGAACATTATTCTTCATTCATATATTCAAATATTCAGCATATGCAATCAAATTTGACATTTACACATATACATAGTATATATAGTCCAAAATACTAACTGCAGACTATATTTACATGGTAGGATTATAGAGTTAAATACTACCTTGAAGTTCATTGAAATCACATATTGCCTGCATATTGTATATCAATGTACAGACATACTTGAGATAAGTGAATATATAAAATCTTTTTTAGGCAAAAATGAAATTTGAGCCGGGCGGTGGTGGCGCACACCTTTAATCCCAGCACTCGGGAGGCAGAGGCAGGCAGATCTTTGTGAGTTCGAGGCCAGGCTGGTCTACAGAGCGAGATCCAGGACAGGCACCAAAACTACACAGAGAAACTCTGTCTCCAAAAAAACAAAACAAAATAAAAACAAAAAAAATGAAATTTGAAAGGCTTGGACTTCCCAGACCTTTTTTATACATAATAAATAAATTTATTCATGTGGACTATGCTATATAAGTTTTTTTTCCAGCCTCTCTGATTTTGCAAAAGGCTTTTGGAAGCATTCTCAGTCATGCACTTGTATATAGGGTCCAGTGTACGGCACAGCTTACCACCAACCATACTGAATTAAGAATTACCAGCACTCGGGAGGCAGAGGCAGGCGGATCTCTGTGAGTTCGAGGCCAGCCTGGGCTACCAAGTGAGTTCCAGGAAAGGCGCAAAGCTACACAGAGAAACCCTGTCTCGAAAAACCAAAAAAAAAAAAAAAAAAGTATGACTGTCATGAAGATATATTAGGGCTTTTGTTTTGCTTGAGGAATTTCTGTCATTTTTGTTTATCCTGTGATCAGGTCCTTCCAATTCCTGATGTTGATTAAGTATCTTTGCCTATATTACCTTCCTCAGATTTGTAGGGCAGGAAGGTATGCCCGGTATAGAATGCATGCTGTTGGTTCATAATCAAGCTTGCAGTAAACCACATAATGCAATACAAGCCAGCAGGCTATTGTCGGATTGTCATTGCCTTCCACATTCTGCTGCATTATCTGATATTGGATGCTGACTCATAAATGTTCAGAGGTGGGTGCCTCTAAGTTAGAAGAACTGCGGTTTCTCAGAACTAGGAAGACAAAAGAGCTTCCTAGAGTGGGGTGACTTTTTTGACTATATTTCCATACTGGGACATCATAGACTAGTTCCTGTTTTGTAGCAAAGTTCCTTTATTAGTACAGCTGGGTAGTCTTGAACTTGACAGGAATGAACAATATCTCCTCTGACTTCTTATTGGTTGCAGATGTCCCATTTAATACTCTTGGCAATTTCTGGTATTCTCCAAGTAGTTACAGTTCATAAAAAAAAAAATACAACTACCAGGGCTGCCTTCTAATTTTTGGGTTGGAGAAGGTAATAAAATACCATGTCTTGGTGACTTGCTCCTGGTGTGTGGTGTCATATGAGGCAATTCACGATCTTTTGCATTGTATCAGTTAAGTACTGGGATCACATTCCAGTTTGATTTCTTCTATCTTTTAAATAATCCTCTTTTGATTTCCCCTTGTGTTATTGCAGGATTTTATTGTTGTTAGCTATGGTGAGCATGCTATGGTCCAATCTGAGGTGTCTGTGTTTTAGCATGCTTTTGAGTAATTCACATGACAGTGGATTCTAAAAGGCACACAGCTTTATATATATGTGTGTGCGAAATATTGACTATATATTCAAATATATATATGATTCAAATCTGCATTCATTTATTAATGTGATGTATTAGAACAGGGGACCTGCTGACCTCTTGTTCTATTAAAATATTAACCTTTGAAGTTAACAACAACAAATACAATATCTACTACAGTATTTGATGAATATCATTTTTTCCAATATATATGCATATATATATTTAGCATTTATATCTGCAATTCAGTCAACTATATCAATGATAATGTAAGATATCACAATTTAAGGAACTATGTAAAAAGTAGCATGTGGATTTGTTTCTCTCTGTATAATATTATAAATAAATCTATCAAACTGTACAAACAAAATCCTCACTGACCTGAAATTGTTGACCCTTTCATCTAAAAAATATGATGAAATTATTTTAATATAGGTTCTCATTATGCAGTCTGGATCTCTCTAAGGAGACCAGGCTTCCCTTGAGCTCAAAGTAATACTCCTGCCTCTGCTTCTGAGATATTGGGATTAAAGGAATCTTCCATCACATATGGGTAACAGTCAACTGTATAGTATACAAATATACATTAAATATAGATAATATTTATGATCAAATATTCACTAGATCAAATATTCATACATATCAGTAGATTGAACAGTTTGGATAGTTGAATGTTCAACAAAAACAGTAAGAGTTTGAATGAATGTTGTTTTTAGTCAAGGTAAATGCTGGTTTTAATACAGCATCCAAAACCTCAAGGGAGTCAAATTTGGTTACAATATAAAGTCATTAAAATAATCAATTGTTTTCATTTAAAAAGAAAACAATGAATCATAAAAAATACTTACCGTATTTTAAAAATGCCTGAATCCAGTCATGTTTGTTAATTACTTAGGCTTCTTTCTATGATAAACATTTTAGTCTAGGCTTTTATTACAGTTTACACAAACTTTCATACTCTTGATGTAATACTTGTACTTCCAATTATTAATTTGTCCTCCAATTTAGAAATTTTGGCCACCCCTTTACAATTATTAACCCTTATATATGTCCCAAACTTTGTTTTTCTATCTCAAATCAGAACTCAAAAAAGAAAAAGATTTTTCTTAATTATCTATGTTCTTGCACTACTGGTTAATTCAGAGCACAATGCAAGGTATTATCAAAAGTTTTTGAAGTATATGGTTAGTTGATGAGAAAAAGAATGCCAATGAAAATTATGAGATTATATCAGCTTTGTCTTTGAAGAATTATGATTTCAATTCAGTGATGGGCATTAATGTCTCTACATATACAACTTCCTAGTGCACTGAGGTGTTTAACAAGGTTTTAACAATTTTTAAAATGTATTTTATATACATGGGTGTTTTGCTTGCATGTACATATATGCACCACGTGCCTAGTACTTGCCAAGGTGTTAAAAGGGTATCAGATCCCCTGGAACTGTAAAGATGGTTGTGAGCCACCTTGTGGTACAAGGAATTAAATCTGGGTCCTCTAGAAGAGCAGCTAGTGCTCTTAGCTACTGAGCCATCTTTCAAGAGCCTTAATAAGGTTTTAAAAATAGTTCTTCATGACATTCTACTCTTCAAAGCAACATCTATGGCTGTTAGAATTCTTATATGTGATGAGTAGCAATAGTAGCAAAGAGGTGTTGGAAGTCCAGAGATACTTCCCCTTCTTGAAAAACAACCTCCTCTTCAGTACAAGCATATACGCTGAGTCTCTCTGGTACCATATTTATGTTGTATGATATTGCCTGGAGACCAAGGCTGATTGCCCCAAGACTGTGCCTTGAGAAAAAAAAAAAAAAAAAAAAAAAGACAAACAGATGCTCTTTCTGGACAACTTTGCCTAAGATTTATATTTTAAAAAATACAAATAAAAATATCTGCACATTGAGCCACCCTAAACAGCAGATAACTAGGGGGAACCTATGGCCCTATCATTCATGGACTGATTGTTGAATTTTTTATGTCAGATTTCATTCAATAAATGTGAACATACTAACAGAAAGTATGTGTAACTTTGTGATATCTTTCACAGAGCTAACAAATGTTCCATAAAAATTTACTCTAATTCATACTACAGTAGAATTGCTGCTTGAATATGCAGACTAAAGAGTTTCAGCCCTATGTGCACCAACGTAGTCATTCCATTCAATTCTATCAGTGGAGTAGGATTAGAAGTAATTTCTGTTCATTTTGCATTTCAGAATTTAAAATTAAACAAAACAAAACGTGTTGGGATAGAACCAAAAGCCATGTGCAAGCTAGTCAAGCACTGTAACAGTGAGCTACATCCTTACCCATGGTTTGATAATAAGCTAAGGTGCCTTCTCCTCTTCCCTCTCCTCTTCTCTTTTCTCTTTTCTTATTTTCATTTCCTTATCTTCTCTCTTCCATTCTCTTCCCTCTTCTATTCTCTTCCTCTTTCTTATTTTGTTAGACTTGTGGTCTCATCATGTTGCCTACTCTGATCTCATATTCCTGGACTCAAATGATTCTCCAGCTCAAACTCCCTCAGTAACTGCTTTAGAAGGAGCACAAGTTCTGATCACTGCTGTGTCTTTTCTTCTTGCTTTCTCAGTAAGTAGTGAATACAGATTTCTCACATAAAAGAAATGAAGGAGCAATAACATAGAAGCATTTTGTGTCCTTGTTTAATTTTATAAAGGAAAGCTTTATTGCCTTGATACACCATGGACTATGGACTGTGACATGAGCCAGAAATAAACATCTACTGTGGTAAAGCCTTGGAAATTTGAGCTTGCTACTTTAGAGATCAGTTAAAAACAAAACAAAACAACTAATAAATTGTCATAATTACTTGTCATTTTATAGTATTACTTTGTTAAGTAAATATTATCTATTTGAGATATATACTTTTAGGGCTATCAGTTTAATGGCACTACTATCCTCCAGCCTGAAATCCTTTATGGTTTATTGTTTTTTTCCTTTAATGGGTCTTGCTTTTTTAAAATAAATTCTTACTGTGCAAACCCTCCACACAACTTTTAAGTACTTCAAATTACACTTGATCTGAGCATATTTTTTTTATCATAACTGCCACAACCATTATGCAAGTCACCTGCAAAAGCAATAGAGATCATGAGAGGTGATTGGCATTCCAGTCACTTAAAATGATGTGGCCTTGGTGCTTCTAAGATTCTCTTAAGAATCTGAAATCACAGAACTGATATAACGAGCCCTTCAAGAGCAAAAGGCATTGATAATTATGTTCTTTTGGAATAGTGATGTAAGATTAAGTTAAGTAGGGTGATGCAGTAATTTTGATTGTACTTTGTGTAACTGGACATGTGTTGCTTTGTGTCTTTTAGAGTCAAACCAAGCAGGAAAGCTAATAAACATGGGAACCTATGCTTCTTTTGAATGGGTTATCAGTTCCTGTTTGTGTAGTTACATGGCTGCTTAAAGTCCTTAACTAAATTGCACACTTAACATAGCTGAATAAATACAATTTCTTCTAGCCAATATATACTTGACTTGAAACCCTAGACTTCCTGAACCCTGGCAGTCTCTATGCCTTCAAATAACATCAGAACAACCTTCTTCAAAGAGTCCATCCCAGCACGTTCCCTCAAATATTTCAAAAGCTTCTTATTGACCTTAGTTTAGAGTGAAGTTAAAATCCTTTTGAGATTCAGAAATCCTCTGTCAAAAATCTACCTCATTTCATGGCACTTGGCTCAGCTACTCTCTGAGTTCCACAGATACTGACCTCATTTAGTCTCACTAGCTCACTAACTCTTCTGCACCTGAGGCCCTTTGTACAAGATACATCTCTGTAGTGAGTGACCTCCTCCATTGGATTTCAGAGTTCAGAACTTCTCAACATAGATAGTACTATTTCAGAAAGGTCATCAGGTCATGGTGGGGAAGTACTACAGTAGTTCATCATTTTCTTTGATTCTTGTGACATATGCCATCTTACATAGTGCTTGAAGACCCAATAGGCTGTGTTATTGTATCCATAAGGAAATACGAGTTAAACTACAGACAAACTTGTCTGTACCTGGGAGAAAGATGGGAATGTTAGATTTTCAAGTTTGCAGTCGTAAGATTGAATAAGAAAGAATTTGGACTGTTTCTTTTGATTTTGACCAACAAAGTTGTTATTTTTATCTTGCAACAACATAACACCCTTATGGTTCTTTATTTAAAATCTTCATTGTGGAAATCATTGCAGAAAAAAATGTGGTATTACAAGTATAAATAAAATATTCTGGCTTGACTTTACTTTTTTCCTTAAAAACAATTGTTTTCATGTGATAGCTTTAAAATATTGTGCACATATTATTCAGAGAGCATCCATAAGTCATGATGCAATATAGATGTGGACAGAACTTTGGAACTAAGTAATATATTCAGTATAAGGAAAATTTCAAAGTAAGATATTTTGGGAGGTATCTATGTAGTCTTTTAATTTTTATTTATTTGTTTTAGTTTGACACAGACAGTTATACCCTATATACTGTGAAGGCAATACAGACTCCATATTAGGAAAGGGCCACCATCTTAGACCACGTGCTGTACTCAGTTCTAGGAAGGACTTCAGGAATGTGCCATGACAACTCAAACTGATACAGTGCAGTATGATCCTGCATTCATTCTGTCTTCGGTTATCCAGATAATCCTGCTGAGCAGCCCAGATAATCCTCCTCAGCAAGTTGTGGTGCTCCTCCAAAAGTCCAACCCAATAGTTTCAAATGTGATTTTGTGCCAATAGTTTCAAAAAATCACCTTGCCCCATATCCCTTCTATCCAACCCCAAGATGCCAAAGTATGTAATTCCCGGCTTGCAGTTTTTTTCCTATAATCACTCTCTACCCCTGAGCTCACCGCTGCCACTGCATTTCCCTCCTTCTTCCTGGTGGTGGCCCAGGTTCGAACCTGACAATCAAAGGACCCTTATGTGCTTGCATGGGAACCTGGCTCCTTGGTGGTCTTTGGGGGTTTCATGAAATGAGTATAACACGATATGTATTTTAAAATTACATACATGTTCTATAGCATATTAAAGCTAATTTGGTTTTCTTTTTTAAATGCTGTATTTTATTTATTTATTTAAAATTTATTAGATTTATTAATTATATGTGCATGAGTGTTCTGTTTGCATGTATGTGTGTGTACTATATGTTTGCCTGATGTCCACAGAGGCCAGTAGAGGGTACAGAGTTCCCTGGAACTGGAGTTACAGATGTTGGTGAGTCACCATGTGGGTGCTGGGAATCAAAGCCAGGTCCTCTGGAAGAGCAGCTAACACTCATAATCTCTGAGCCAACTCTCCAGTCCCTCAAATTCTATATTTTAATTTGGTTAACAACAAAGAAATTCTCTAAGGTATTCTGTCAAGAGATATCATATTAACTTATGATGAATTCGTCACAAAAAAATTTATATTCATTCACATGGATTCTTTCATTGAGAATAATCACTCAAGGTCTCTAACACTAAATAAAGCATGCCAGACAGCTGTCTATTTTACGCCTGTAAAGCTTTCTTTGGGTTCTCTGTGACAGTCAAAAACCAAACAATAATTCACATTAGACATTTGTTTTCTGTTGTGATGGAGTTTGGATGCTCATCAATTTAGAAATAATTTCTTCAATAAACAAAGAGAAAACCAGTGTATTTTTTGAGACAGTGCCACTTTTCTGAAGCATGAACAATGATTTTAGAGGGAAGACAGGTGCATACTTACTGAGAGATTCCACTTCAAACTTAGGAAGATCAAAATAAATAAATAAATAAACAACTGAATAAAAAAACCTATACTCTTCCTCAAATCTATTCATTTTCTTTTTGTACACATTGGTAAATGAGTCTCTTATCAGTAACTCCAAGAAATCTGCTTTTTATTACCTGTCTTTAATGAGTTTTAAGATACATAAATTCTGAGATCAAAATTACTAGTTTTATAAATTCATTTCTATTTCCACTGTTCTTGTCCAAATTAAAATATTTGAGTGACTTGACACATCTTCAGTCTTACCTGGTGGCTTTTCATCTTCATTAACCCTGGTAACACTGTAATCTGCATAAAATTATCTTCTGTCCTTAAGAAAGTCCCTCTTCTTTAATGATTTATTTTTATTCTTTTTAATTATGTATAGATGTGAGTGTCTGTACATGGATATGTGTGAATGCAGGTATCCTTAGAAGCCAGAGGAATCAGATACTCTGAAGCTGTAATTACAGACAGTTATCTCTTGACAAGGGTGCTGAGAGATGAACTTGGGTCTTACTGATGAGCAGAAAGTGCTCTTTTAACCACTAAGCCATTTCTTCAGTTCCCAAAGTTCTTTTTACTGTGTGAGAGTCATAATGAATGTTTAAAAGATAAAGACAATCATGATATACCAGTTGATTAAAGTTTATCTGTTAGGATACAATCTACAGTGTTAACTGAAATTAAGATGTTATATGAAGTACTATGTGTGCATTACCACACTTACCCCAAGATACAACTCAAAACATTCATTTTTGTACATTTTAGCTGTGTTTGCCTAAAGCTTCTCAGCCAGACTTTCTCTTTTATGTCTTGTGTCTATTATCCATGGATGTTTTATAAGTCAGAAAACATCTAACCCCCAGGTAATATAAACCAGATAAATGCATCCAATGTCTTTACTCTGTGGTCAATTTTTATTTTCAAGTGAATTCATGACCATCACAGACTTTACTAAGGTGAAAGCTTTTGTTTCTTTAGTGTATATGATCACAGAATAATGTATAACTGCCAAAAGGGTGTGAATTTTTTCCCTCTGAATTTAAAAATTCTATCCAAGCCTCTTCAATTCCTGAAAAATATATCTTCATGCTCAAAATGTTACCTCTTTTGAATATTCTCAGTTATGATCCAGTTAACCACTGTACATTGTCATTTTTTCAAAGTGACATGCTTTGCATTCACTCAGTGTTTTGTGCTAAATTAAGATTTATTTGTATTGAAGTAAATAACTATTTAGTGAAAAATTCAAGAAAGAAGAAAATACGCATAATGTCACCAAGAGCCAGACATTTAATTATTTAAAGACAACACATTTCTGTATGTGAATGCAGCTACCTCCATCTCCCCTCCAGTTATTCTGAAAATAAGAGTACATATATTGAGTTGTAATTCACTTTAATTTTTTTAAAAAGGCCACATAATAAATAGTTCATAAACATGTTTCTACTTTCATTATATACAAATAACTCAATATTTTTTGTCTATATTCTGTGCTCATTTTACCAATCTGTCATATTTAACAAACTTCATATTCATTAGGTAATACTTAGAATATAATTCATTTAAATGCCTATATAAGTTTAGGATATGTGACAATTTAGAAGTTTAATGTCTATTATGTACTTAATATCCAATAAACTTATATGTTGACATAAGGTTTGCATGTGTGTGCCCATTTGTGTATTTTCCCCCAACATTAGAATACTTTTATTTTGGAAAGAGTTATGAGTAATGTAGAAAAAACTTCACTTAATAAAACTGATGTTAAAAAGGATTTACTAAATAGATTTGATTAGCGGTAACTGGCTCCACATAAGTAAATAAGATAAGTAGTATGCTAACCAGGTCTGCTAGAGATAAACAGAATTTAGCATTCTAGGATGTTTCTTTACCAGATTGACAGGCCATTAGGCTCCATTCCCATAACAAAGGAAGTCAATCTTGATTTACAATCTGCCCTTAGGCCTCTAACAGGCAGCTCAAGGGAACAGTGCAAGGTCACAACCAAAGTCAAGTCCTGACCTGCCATAAAGCCCCCAGTTTTCTTCTTGAGAAAAAGCACAATTCTGCCAAGTTGGCAAGATGACTTTAGTTAACAACTATTTGAAAAAAAAGTACTTAAAATAATTATGGCAATACCTTTGCTATGTAAATCTCCTATCTGCCTAAATTGCCAGACTTGCCACTTGTCTCTGTTTAAATTGTTCATTGTATAACCTGGAACCAAGACCTAAAAGAGATTTAAAGATGGCAGACTATATGGAATGCATTAGCCTAAGGTGTATACAAGTTAGTAAAATCTTTTGTTCAAGGCTAACTCTTCTTTGAGCATTAGCCAGAGCCAGATGATCAATATTATTAAAGAACATTTCTTTTATTAATCTCTAAATGTATGAGGGGGTTTCTCACTAGGAAGGCATATTAATTCTATAACATAATAATTCTATAACATATTATAATTCTATAACATAACAACAATGCCAACTGTGGGTTTGTTTGCTTTTACTATTCCCCTCCTCACACACACCAACAAGTTGTTTGTTTCTTTGGTTTTTTTTTTTTTTGACAGTTTTATAAATTAGGCACAAGCCTTCAATCCCAATACTCAAGAGGCTGAGACAAGAGGTTTCTAAATTCAAGGTCAGCCTGAGACCATCCTGAGTTCCAGGCTAGCTTGAACTCTATGCAGTGTGATCTTTTCTCAAGTAAACTAAGCAAAATAAACATAGATTTTTGTGGATGCAACCAACAAAAAACAGAATCTGTCTTTCTTCCTTTTTTCTTTTTCTTCCTTTTTCTTTCTTTCTTTCTTTCTTTCTTTCTTTCTTTCTTTCTTTCTCTCTCTCTCTCTCTCTCTCTCTCTCTCTCTCTCTCTCTCTCTTTCTTCCTTCCTTCCTTCCTTCCTTCCTTTCTCTCTCTCTCTCTCTCCTTCCTTCCTTCCTTCCTTCCTTCTTTCCTTCCTTCCTTCCTTCCTTCCTTCCATTTTCCCCCAATTTTCAAGATTTTCCTGAATCACTTTTGAAACAAGTGAGTTTCTAGTTTCAGGCCTGTGCTCCAATAAGCGCACTTCAGTCACTTATCCTCAATAATATAACAAAAAGAGCCAAATTAATAGTGAAAAGAAGAAAAAAACCATTTGTTCAATATGATTACATTAGGAAGAGAGACAAAGAAATGCAGTGGCCTTCCAAGTCCATCTTCAGGGTCCTAACATAAAAGTCAGGTTTAAATAGGAAAACTAGAAATATACACAATTAAGTAATCTGGTTAAAGCATGGTGCCACATCGTCATTGTCTTGTGATTGCCCTGAGAGAAAATATGATGCCCTAAAGACACACTTGAGTCTCTCACAGAGACTATTTGACTCTCAAGGCAATAGACTCAAAAGAAATGGTAATTTCCTCAGGAATCTCATGCTGGGAGAAGGAAAAGGAGCCAACTGGATGTTAAACTTGTTTCCTGGAAGGAGATTTTACACAGTCCTAACAACTTGTCAGGTGTCTTAGTTAGAGGTTTTATTGCTACATAAACCCCCATGACCAAAAAGCACGTTGGGAGTAGAGGGTTTATTAGGCTTACACGTCAGCATTGCTGTTCATCACTGAAGGAAGGCAGGACACGAACTCAAACAGGGCAGGAGCCTGGAGGCAGGAGATGGTGCAGAGGCCATGAGGGAGTGCTGCTTACTGGCTTGCTTCCCATGGCTTGCTCTGCCCACCTTCTTATAGAACCCAGGACCAGCACCCAGGGATGGCACCACCCACCATGGGCTGGACCCTCCCCCACTGATCATTAATTGAGAAAAAGCTTTACAGCAGGATCTCATCGAGGCTTTCCTCAGCTGAGGCTCCTTCCTCTGATGACTCCAGCAAGTTGACACACAAAACCAGCCAGTACATCAGGTCTACATCATAAGACAAGTGTACGCTAAGGTGAGTCTATGGTTGTTGGACTACACCTAGACCAGGACTGCTCAGATTTGCATATCCTTGGCCCACTGTTTAAACAACTTTGATCTCACTTCGTAACCCTGAAGATTGACTTGACGTTATTGGCTCTCCTTGTTAACTCTTGCCTCAGTGGCCACTTTAAATAAATCTCCTTTTTCTACTTTTTGTTATCAATTTGGCTTGTTTAAGGTTTGTTGAAGAGGGGTAGCTGAATCTGGCTTGATGCGCAACCTGTGACCACCAAGTAAAGTATCAGCCTCAGCTCCAAACCTTTTCTGCATTTTCCTCTGGGAGACAAGTTCTTCCTCTGTATGTCCCCGGGGCTTCCACCATTTCCTTTCCCAGTTAGAGATTCTTGGGGAAATTCTAATTTCTTAGAGTCCAGTTTTTCTATTATCTGGTAGCCATAGAGAGACCACAAGCATTTCTGTTAGCATTCAGGCATTTACACTGGCCTGCTCTCAGGGACCTAGCAGGATATGTCAGCAGCAGCAGCAGCAGCCAAGATGTGACACTGTAGCTGCTGCAGCCACTAAGTAGAGCACTCTTCCTATGGGCATGTGCTATATCCCCTTAGAAAAGGCAAGTCCTTCTCAACTCCCTCTCTCTCTTTCCTTCTCCTCTTGTTCAGAGGCCGCCTCTGCAACCCCCCCCCCCCCCCCCCCCCCCCCCCCAGTAAACCTCCCACACGAGCTCTGTTGCATTGTGTGACTTTGTGGTGCCCCTTGGCTCCAATCAGCCAAGGTCACCTTCTGTTGCTAAACTATTACAGTCTCTTTAGAATATTTTCATTCCTGCCCAACAGACCAGCTACATTTTCACTGACTTTGAAATTCTTTCTTCAGTTCAAAGTCAATAATATCTACAACCAACATAAGATACAGATTCCTCTAAACACTGTCTTTTTGCAGGGTAAATGTAATTAATTTAAATAAGAGTACTAGACAAAATGGATTTTGAAGAGGATGTAATTTGAATAGTATATTCCATAAATTGAGATGGAGCCACAAAAATCTATGTTAACATACTAAAATGCATGTTATTTACAAAAGACATACATAGTCAAAGAGTTCCACAAAGTTGTGTGTTAATTCTTTTGTAGAAACTGGTTTAAGAATTAGTGATTTTCAGGCAAGGCCTCAAATGGAGGGATTGGGACATCATCCCAGCCACAAAACCTTCAACCTACAGTTTGTTCTGCCTGCAGAGTGTTCTGGGACCAGAGCCTAGCAAACTGTCATCAAAGAGACCAGAGATTTCATCCAGTAACTGATGGGAACAGATGCAGAGTCCAAAGTACAAACATTAGTTGGAGCTCAGGGAGCCCTGTGGAGGAAGGGGAGGTAGGATGAGAGGAACCAGAGGGAACAGGGACACTACAAGAACAGGACCCACAGAATCAATTAACTGGGACTCATGGGGCCTCACAGAGATCTGGGAGCCTGTAGGCATCTGACCTAGGTCCTCTGCATATATGTTGTGGGTGAGTAGCTTGGTGTTCTTGTGGGACTCCTAACAGTGGGAGCAGGGACCCTTTTATCTCCCACTGTGTTGCCTTGTCCAGCCTTGAAGTGATGGTATGTGCCTGGTCTTATTGCAGCTTGTTAGGCTGCATTTCATTTATGTCCCTGCCTACTCTTTTCTGAGGGAGGTGGAAGGGGGTGGATCTATAGGAAAGGGGAGGAGGGGGGAGGGAAAACTGAAGTCAAGATGTAATATGTGAGAGAATAATAATAATAAAAAGAATGAGCGGTTTGGAATTTGTAATCTAAATTTTGAAGTATAGTGGGCAATCTCCAACATCAGCCCTTCATATGAAACTGAATGCAAAAAATAAAATGTAAGTATGAAAAAAATGGAGAGAAGGCTATTAATAAGGGATCAGAAAATACACCTGGTCCACATTAGTGGATGTTTGAAATCATAGTGTGGAAATCCCAAACTACTAGCCTTGGAATGTTGTAAACTGACACAAAAGAGCGACAGCATAGCACTCTGGGACTAGGCTGTTTGACTAGGACCGCCCTTACCTGAATAGTGCTGATTTGCGGGGCTGGTAATTGCACACTGGAAAGTGTATAACCATAAATTACATATACATTGGCTTATGCTAACCTCCCAGAACTGTACACCAGCCAACCTGAACTGTAATTCTTCACATGGTGCAAATTACAGACAGGAAATTGCACTTAAAAGAGCTTACCCTAATAATAAAAGCACTTCTTCCAAATAGAGAACTCACCTAAATCCTATTGCCTTAAGCTATTATTAATACACTAGTTATTACTCATCTGGCTTTTTTTAATAATGTGCTCAGTAAAGGTTTTTTAATTTAATTTTTATTCTTCCCTATTCATTTAAGGTTAAGGGTAGCTTCTTTCTCTATTTGCCAATATCTTCCTGTCAACTAGTATATTATATTATTAATTGTACTTATGTTCTGATACAATCTGCTTTCTGTTGCTGTTACAAATACTAAGTAAAAGAAAGGGTTTATTTTGTTTTACCTGTTACCAGGGAAACCAAGGCAGAAATGCAAGGAAGCAGCTTAAAGAGTTACCCAGACCCACCTGCCCAGGTAGCACCCTGCCCAGTAGGCTGAGCCCTCCTACATCAATTAGCAATTAGGAAAATGTCTCATAGACATGCCCACAGGCCAGTTTGGTCCAGGCAGTCCCCCAGTTGAGACTCCCTTGGGTAACCGGTTTTCAAGTTGATAGCTGGAGCTAACTAGGATATTGTTTTTAAAAGCATCAATGGCCCATCTTTATCTACTGGAAAGTCACCTTGTGAAGCAAGGTATTGTCTCTTCTTCACCCTAAGCTGGCCAGTGTCTTATACATTGGTTGCAGTCCACATGGCTATTTTAGTTCCAGCTATCATGTTGTCATTCCCAGAATGAGAAATAAAGAAAATGGGTAAAAAATCAAGACTTTTCACCAATAATTTTGAATGTATCCCAATAGTCAGAAAAGGGTTATATAGGTAAGAAGCTAAGGTACAGAAGCTAAGAAATGTGGGCTTTATTTTTGGAATCCCAGGGAATCAACTGAACTCAGGGGTATTTCTGTATAAGGTGAGTAGCAGGGTACTTACTGTGATGCCACTGACAATCTCTGCCTCATTTCCTAATGAATGAATAAATTAACATCATCCGCAATGCGTTTTGCACAACAAGGATAACCAAGAACTGCAACGTTTGAAGGATAATGATTGAATCCTCTCCTGATACTTGCCTTTGTGCTAACTATGCAATAGTTATGTTTGTCACTAACCCATCATATAATCATTATAATGATCTGATGGCAAGCATGCATCCTAAACTTTTCACTTTCTTCCTTATTGTGAAGGTCTAACCTAAGTTTCTGCATGTGAAAATTAAGTTATCTCAGCACTATTATTAAAAGGATGCTTGTTTCTTAACTTTCATGATTGTAGCCACTCTTCCCTCTTTAAGAGACATAGAATTTGTGTTTTGTATTGTAACTCAAGGGATTCATACAGCTCTTCAGTGACAACCAAAGGTGCCGCCTTTGTTGGTATAACAAAGCAGAGAAAATCCCTGTTGGCAATCTCTACCAAAGCAAATCATTTGATCCATAGCTTTGGAAAAGGTAGGAGTGGGTTTTTGCTTAAGTGCTGTTGAATGTTCTGAGGTTTAGAAGATTTTCTTCAATAAATGTTTCTCCATTTCCTATACACTCCAAAGCTACTTCTCTCCGGACTTCAAGTAGTTGTTTCATTAAGATTTTCACATGTGATGGTTGTTTCATTGGATATACTGTTTGTGGGCCATCAAACAACTGTGCACCACCATTCTAGAAATATTGCTTTCCAAGACAGTCACATTCACAATTTGCTATAGCATATTTGTTTCTGCATACCTGTAAAATGTAGTGCTCTTCATCTCAGTCTTCCTGCCTACAGTGGTAAGGACCACAGTGAGGGGGTAGAATTTACTTAACATTAATTTAGAAACTGTGAGAAATATGACTAACATTTACAGCATTTAAAAAGTACATATATGCTTTGTACTTGTGAGATGTGCTATTCTATATTTATTCTGAGAAAGCACATATTTAATAATATATACTAAAATACTTACTATAAAAATTTTGCAGAGGATGTGCTAAAATATTTATTTCACATCTGATAGTCTTTTACTTAATATAGTGAAGAGAATAGTTTATCCTCACTAAGGAAAAAGGGTCTAAGAGATAAAATTTGCCTTTGCAGAGATTTTATGATTCTTGTCAAATATTCATCCTCTGGCTTGGGTGGATACACACACACACACACACACACACACACACACACACACACACACA
>CABHPQ010102425.1:0-18497 GCA_902168405.1 Peromyscus aztecus
AAGTGGCTGAAACTGTAACCTTGTTTCCATTCCTTTTGCTACTAAAACATTCCCTGTAAAGAAGGTGCTTTAAAAATACAGTGGGTCAATAGGTGATTTTTACACATCTAATAGAGGTAGATATGTGGGAGATTTCACTTTTAATTTGATTGCTGGTGTATTCTTCTTTTTTCCCTTAATGTTTATTTTGGTGGAAGTAACAAATACTAAATTGAAATAGCTTAAGCAAAATGACAAAGTTATTGTGTAACCCAAATTGTGAAAGGGTAAGTCTGTTGTTAGCCATGAGAATAAATAATACCAAAAGGTAGAATGTTTGAAATTCCATCTCAGACTCTCAATCTTTCCTCTCTCAGACAGGATCACTCTTTCAGAACCTCCCAAAGTCACATACTACAGGTTTGGAATCATAGCCTCTGACCAACACTGGGTTCAAACTATCATGTTGGGCCAGACAGAAGGTGTTTCTCTGCCCTCAGTTCAGGTTTTTAAAGCTCCAGCTAAAGTGTTTGATTGGGTAGAATATTATAACTGATTCTGGACAGAAAGTATATAGATAATATGTAAATGGGACCCTACACACACACACACACACACACACACACACACACACACACACACACACACACACAGAGAGACGAAAAGAAAAAATTTCTGAATGAAAATATAAGATAGGAAGAAATGTTTCCAGACTGCCTCTGACCCTCAGATCAGAATTATGACAGAGCACTGAGTTTTGTTTTTAAATTTTTAAATTGTGGTTTACGTGTATTGCTGTTTTGTCTGCATGATTGTCTATGTACACCCATGTATGCAGTGCCAATAGAGGTCACAAGAGAGCTCCAGATCTCCTGAAACTGGAGTGACAGACAGTTGTGACCTGCCACGTGGGTGCTGGAAATCTAACCCAGGTCAGAAGAATATTCAATCTTTTTAATCACTGAGCCATCTCTCCAGCCCTGAGATGTTGTTTACAGAAGAAAAGAAAAGTATTAAACAGACAAAAAATAAGCAAAATGCACATTGGGCTGGAGAGATGGCTCAGGGGTTATGAGCACTTGCTGCTCATGAACAGGACCCAGGTTCAATTCTCAGAACCCACATAGTGGTGTACAATTGCCTATAATTCCAGTTCCAGGGGATCTGACACCCTCTTATGGCCTCCACTAGCGCCAGGCACACACGTGGTACACCTACATACATACAGGCACTCATACATACACATAAAATAAATATTTTCTTAAAAAAGAAGATACACAAAATACAATATCTGTATTTAATGACCACAGAGTTGGAATATTTGCAAATTCTCTGTCTCTCTCTCTCTGTCTCTCTCTGTCTCTCTGTCTCTCTCTGTCTCTCTCTCTCTCTCTCTCTCTCTCTCTCTCTCTCTCTCTCTCTCGTCTTTCAATAATGTGGGTGTTTGCTTTCTATGACTGCTATAACAAGCCATAATACAAACTTGCTGTTTTAGAACACAAATTTATTGAAGACCACCTTCTGCTCGTGCCGAAGACCCAGATTTAGTTTGGAGCACCTACATC
Organism: Peromyscus aztecus; assembly: GCA_902168405.1. NCBI lineage: Eukaryota > Metazoa > Chordata > Mammalia > Rodentia > Cricetidae > Peromyscus > Peromyscus aztecus. The sequence continues at coordinate 1,545 of CABHPQ010102425.1, forward strand.
AGGAGATTCAAAACTACCCTACTTTCAACTCCAACCGCAAGGGATTTGGTGCCCTCTTACTTCTTTGAATTCTTGCTACACAATAAACTAATGTAGGCACACACATACACATAAAAATGTTCAAAAACATATTTAAAAACTCAAACGAAGCAAAAATTAATTGCATTACATTTTTGGAGACCAGAAGTGAGAGTGGAGTTCCTTTTAGGAGACTCTTTGGGACTTCTTTGTTTAAACTCAAAATGTCATAAATAATTTGTAGTCAGCTTAATTTTCCTTAAATTACTTTCCCCTGATTTATTTCTTGCTTAATAAATGAGGCAGATTCAAAAGTAAATTTTAGAGTTGGTGTTGTAGATGTAATATCTGTTTCACCATCACCTGGTATCACAATTATTCCATATTCTTCTACTCAGAAGACTCCAAGGAGCCTCCTCCAATATCCCAGTCTCAGACATATAAAACGTGTAGATCCAATCTTCTGCTTGATTGATGTCAGCGTCAATTACTTGTAAATCATATACCTGGCTCTAAATTCTCTACTGATTTTAAAAATCTATAGATTCAACTAATTAGTGAATTATTTTTCTGTAAGCTATAAAAAACAAAGATTATTTTTTCCCCAAATCTTTTTTCTTGAATTTCCTTTCCTTGTTAGTGAAACCACCATGGGAACACATATTTGAATTGGTAATCATTTATAGATGATCTTTTCTGAAGCCTTTGTATTTGATTCATTTTTATCTCCTATATGTGTCCATATTGTTTTCTTTTTCCTTTTGATTAATCTCAACCACCTGAGCTACAATATGGCTGTAGCTATAGTTCTCCTGGTCCTGCCTGGCCCACGGTCAGGACAAATCTCTCTCACCCGCCAGTCCTGAAGCTGCTCAGACCCAACCAAGTAAACACACAGAGATTAATATTACTTATAAACTGTATGGCCGTAGCAGGCTTCTTGCTATCTGTTCTTATATCTTAAATTAACCCATTTCTATTAGTCTATAAGATGTCACATGGCTCGTGGCTTACCGGTACCTTACATCTCGCTTGTCATGGAGGCGGCTGGTAGCATCTCTCTGCCTCAGCCTTCCACTTCCCAGAATTTAACTCCTCCTTGTCCTGCCTACCCTATCCTTCCTGCCTGGCTACTGGCCAATCAGCGTTTCATTTATTCACAACATACAGAACATCCCACAGCACTTCCCCTTTTCTGTTTTTTTTTTAAGCTGGAGTTTTTTTCTCTGGGGCCAGTATCTTACATGTTGGTACTCACTGCGCCGGCTGGCAGTATCTCCTGACTCAACCTTCCTGTTCTCAGAATTCTCTTCTCTGCTTGTGGCACAAATTCGAGAAAAAAGCTACTTGCCTGTGGCCTTGCAGGTCCCAGCCCAGGCCCAAGCTACACGTTGCTGGTTTTGGTGGCACACTGGTTGGATTTACTGAAAGAGGCAGACGCAGGAGGATCCAGAGTTTGAGGCCGGCCTAGGAGGCTTGCTAAGGAGAAGCTTTGGCCGGGACCAAGCCACAAACGGTGGTAGGACCATGGAGACAGTGGCTGCTGCTCCGAGTTGCCAGTTGTTTCTCATCGTGTTGGTGACTGCGGTGATGCTGCTACCTGGAACAAAGGGTTTACTGCTGCTTGTTCAGAGAAGAATTGCCAAGACCATTGTGTTAAAAGAAAGCATTGGCAAAGGTCAGTTTGGAAAAGTTTGGCAAGAGAATTGGTGGGGAGAAATTGCTGTGAAGATTTTCTCTTCTAAGGAAGAACATTCATGGTTCTGAGAGACAGACATTTATCAGACTGTGATTGCTCCAAACCACAGAGGAAGCACAAAAAAAAGGGGGGGAACCATGACCACACCTAACAGCGACTTTGAAACCTTCAAAAGGATGACGGACCCCCACAAAGATGATTCCACATGGACTATGATAAAGTCATTAAGCTGATTAACACCACAGAAAGATCGACTTTTGACTACAAACTGGTCATGACAATTTTGAGATGGCTAGCTGAGATGATCCAACCTGACAAACTACTCAAGTAAGGACTTGTGACAAGCCCTGCACTTTCCCAATATGCAGAGACTGAACAAATGATACAGGACTTGACACATGGCCTTCCAATTGTTTTCCTCATCTTTAGTTTCTCCCAGATCCAACCTGCCTTGCCCAACTTTTACAATTGTTTTAAAAATACAAATATGGTCAAGTTACAGATATGCTTACATATATCCCTGGGGGCTTTCCGGGGAGTAATGTGGATGTTCCATTTAGACCCAAGCACTCCACGGTCACTTCTTTTCAGCATTTTTACAGCTGTGAGTGTGTTAGTCATTGCCCTGTGCCAAAAGAAACTTCTCTGACACAGCCTGACAACAGCAATAGTCTATAGGCATAAACATAAATGTTTAGGAGGCATTTAGGATCCAGGGAACCTCAATGAAGAAAGCCAGAAAGATTTTAAGAGATGGAAGATGGAGAGAAGTGCTCTGAAACTGGATCTTCTGGATGTGGTATGACTACTGCAATCACAAACACACAGTAGATGTTCCCATGTGCACAAGACCTGTATAACATAAGGATATAAAAGGAAGAGGCAGCCAGACCTCTGTGAGTTTAAGGCCAGCCAAGACTACATAAAGAGACCTTATCTCAATATTTTTCTTCCTACTCACTTTAACAAAACAAATGAAAACTTCTTTAAAACAAACAAGTCTTCTCATCTTGTTCTGTTACATCATTAGAAATGCATATTCTTACTTTACACACACATACACACACACACACACACACACACCTTACTAACTGTGTTTGTAATATATTCCCCTCCCTCTCTCTATCTCTCTAGATAAGTTAGATTTTACTTATTAAACAAACTAAATACCATTTGGAATGAGGAAAGAGTTCTAGATTTTATTCATAATTTTTTAGTCACTATTGCAGAAATACACACAGCTACAAATCAAGACTAAAACAGGAAAGCAATGAAGAATTCCAGAAACGTCTTGGAAATTTCCAAAGAAGTATACAGATGTCTAGGTCTCTTAAGTTAAACCCTAATTGCCCAACATGCTTTATTCACTTATATACTTAATTTCACACTAAGCTAGTCCTTATTGTCATAATTATTATTCCATTTCTTTGAAGAGACACCATAGCCAAAGCAACTATTATAAATGAAACCTTTACTGGAGCCTTACTTACAGTTTTAGAGAATTAATCCATGATCATCATGGAAGGAAGCATGGTGTTGGAGCAGTAGTTAAAATTTCCATCCTGACTGGCAGGCAGCAGGAAGGGGAGATGGGGGAGGTGGACCTGGCAGGGGCTTTTGAATCCCAAAGCCCACCCTTAGTGACACACTTCTTTCAAAAAGGTCACAGCTACTCTAACAAGGCCACACCTCCTAATCCTTTCCAAACAGTTCTACCAACTGGGGACAAATCATGTGAATATATGAACCTTATGGGGGTCATCCTCATTCAAACTATAATACCTTCTACTTTGTCAAAATTTAACTCTGCAGTAAAAAAAATCTATTTTTGTTCAGTTTTGTTATTGTGCTAAACCACACTTACCTGGATGGTTGTGTCACTCACCTAGATGGTTATGCCATTAGCTTCACACTGCCTTGAGAGTGATGACATATTTTGTCTGTGTTTTTGAACTAATAATAATATGCAGATTTCCATAGAGTCTTGTAGAATATTAGTTGAAGATGTGTTATGTTTGTTTATGCTGTGGAACATTTGTTTAATGATGCAAAGACGTGTTGCATTCTTTTATGTTGCATTTGTTTATATATATATATATATATATATATATATATATATATATATATTTGCACAGCTCCGTGAAGCTGTGTTACTGTGCCTGTCTAAAACACCTGATGGTCTAATAAAGAACTGAATTGCCAATAGCTAGGCAGGAGAAAGGACAGGTGGGGCTGGCCGGCAGGGAAGGAAGAAAGAGCAAGAAAACAAGGAGAGGAGGATGCAAGGGGCCAGTCACCCAGCCAGCCATCGAGTAGGAGTGAAAGTAAGATTACAGAAGTAAGAAAAGGAAAAAGCACAGAGGCAAAAGGTAGATGGGATAATTTAAAGCTAAGAAAAGCTTGGCAAGAAACAAGCTAAGCTAAGGCCAGGTATTTATAATTAAGAGTAAGCCTCTGTGTGTGAATTATTTGGGAGCTGGGTAACGGGCCCCCCAAAAGAGAAAAAACAAACAACATCAGCTATCAACTTTTTATTAACAATGAGAACAATACATGTTCACAGTGTACTGAAGGATAATTCCAAGCACCTAGAGACATAATTTCTTTAGTAAGCCTGAACCTTGTAAACCTCCCCAAACTGTGCCACCAAATATGTAGCAAGTATTCAAATATGGGAGCCTCTGTAGGGACACTCTTATTTAAACCTTGTACTTGACTTTATAACCCTCACATATGGGCATGGAATGAAAATTGTATTTCTGTCACAGTTCATAATCTCCTTATGCATATGAAAAAGAGTAGCAAAATGATGTGTGTAGAGTTTTGTTGTTGTTCAAGGTCATAAAACATGTGTACTTCCTCATGATCTTGTACCTGTCTCACAATTTCATGCTGTCAGGACATCACTATTTTGGGTTAGCCAAAAGGACACTCATTTTGTAAGTTATTTTTGGTGTCACTCCAGCCAAAGTAAAGGCTGATTATTTTGCTGAGTACCGATCAAATGACTTATAACCAGAACATATTTTATAGATTTCCTCAACATTTCTTATAAAAACAAAGGAGAGATATAAACACTATTTCTTTACAGTGATTGATGCTTTCCTCTAGGACTTTTAAAATAATTTCTGTGCTTAATCCATACTGACAATGAAATTTTAGCTTTTGCTAATTTTGTCATATTGTTCTACATACTTATATACTTTCTAATCAAATATGTGTATGTGTGTGTGTCTAGATGTGTGTATACCATGTGTGTACAGGTGTCACTCAAGGCCAAAAGAGGGCACTGAAGCCCAGGAACTGGAGTTACAGGTGGTCATAAGGCCCTCAACACTGGTTCTGGGAATTGAACTCAAGTTCTCTGAAAAAACGGTAATCACTCAATTCCCATCTCTCAAGCCCAACAAGCTTAGATTTTTAACTTCAAGTGATTGATAAACTGTAAGAAAGCAGGATATGATCTTTATATTTCTTTTGCAACTTCTGAAAAAAAAGACATGATAAATATCCATGAGGCAAGATAGATCATATTATGGACCACAAAACTAGAATTAATAGATATGGAAGAAATGAAATTATACAGACTATGTGCCCAAAATACAGTAAAATTAAAAATCAATATCTGTATGACATTTAGAAAAACTCACAAATAATGAAAATAAATAGCATTAAATATTAGAAAATAAAATTTAAAAATAATTGTAATTATAGTAATATCAAAACTTAAAAATTTTTCATATAAGAAAAACTGCAAAATCTCTATGATCTACAAAACACTGCTAAGAGAAACTCACTGAGAACTAAATGGAAAGAAGACTCAACCTTGTCAAGATACCTTGTTTTAATTTTCTATTGCCTTTGACAAAACATCATGACCAAGGCAACTTACAGAAGAAAGTATTTAATATGGGCTTACAGTTTCCTAAGTCAGTCCATGACCATCATGACGGGGAGCATGGCAGCAGGCAAGAAGGCATTGTGATGGAGCAGTAGCTGATAACCTACATCTACTTCACAAGCATGAAGCAGAGAAAGAGCTAACTGGGGATGCTATGATCTTTTAAAACCCCAAATTCTGTCCCTAACAGCACATTCCCTCAAACACAGCCACACCTCCTAATCCTTCCCAAACAGTTCCACCAACTGGGGACCAAGTTCTCATACAACCATTCTTAGAACAGAACACTTAACTGGAATGATCTGATGTAGGCTTGACTATTACTGCTCAAGTATTTAAAGTTACTATGTTTCAATATTAAAATGTTATTAATTGTTCCACAACAGTTAAGAAAAAGATGAGTTAAAAAAGTTCTTCTTGCTACATTTAAATTCTTCTATTTTATAGTGGTTTACTGATATTGGATACTATAAGAATACATTCATATGATTACAGAATAAATATCCTCTAATAATTCCAGCCAGAAGATAAAAAACAATATTAAAATAAAGGGAATTTATCACTTTTATGGACTTTAGAGCTAAAATTAAGAAGCCAACCCTATTGTTTCACCCTACCTTGAAGCTGTTATAGGCTAGAGGTTTAGCATTTCAGGAAAGATAATAGATAGTGTATAAGACATTGTTGATCCCCGCTATAGGGACAACAGATGTGATCCAACAGTGGTTTAATTATAGAAAACAAAAACTTTCAATGCTTTTATAACATCATTCTTCACCATGCAATTATTTAATACATCATTGGTTTTTAAAATTGCTAATTGAGATGCTTTTTGAGTTTCATTAAAAAACAATTGTTAAATGAATTTTGCCTTGGGATTAGGGCAGAATTTATAACAATTTCTGAAATGGTCCTAAAAAAACTCCCCCGTCCCCTATTTTGTACTGTATATTGTGTGAAGCATTGTTCTTAACATTGTCAATTACAAAATCAAAATATGTTTAACTCTGAAAGTGTTCTACAACCTACAGTACCAAATATTTTGTCACAATCTGTATTAGTTTTCTTTTTTTTGTTATTGCTGTGGCAAATACCATAACCAAAAGTAACGGGTAGGGAAGTGTTTATTTCATCTTGAATGTTACAGTCCATCATTGAGGGAAGCCAGGGCAGGAACCCAAAACAGCTGTTCTGGTTAGTTTTTTTTCTTTGTTTGTTTTGTTTTGTTGTCAACATGAAAGAAGCTAGAATAATCTGAGAAGAAGGAACCACAACCGAGAAAATGCCTCTATAAGACTGCCCTGTAGGCAAGTCTGTGTTGAATATTCTTGTTTAATGACTGATGTGGATGTTCCCAGCCTACTGTGGGCTGGCACTATCCTTGGTCCGGTCTTAGAGGGTACAAGAAAGCAACCTGAGCAAGCCATGGAGAGCAAGCCAGTAAGTAGAGTCCCTCTGTGGTGGTTTGAAAGAAAATGGGCCCCATAGGGAGGGGAACTCTTAGGAGATGTGGCTTTGTTGGAGTAGATATGGCATGGTTGGAGGAAGTGTGTCACTGTGCGGGTGGGCTTTGAGGTCTCCTATGCTCAAGCTATGCCCAGTGTGTACACTTTTTACTTCCTGTTACCTGAGGATCAAGATGTAGAACTCTCAGCTCCTTCTCCAGCACTACGTCTGCCTGTATGCCACCATGTCCTGCCATGATGATAATGGACTAAACCTCTGAAACTGTAAGCCTTCCCAATTAAATGTTTTTCCTTATAAGAGTTGTGAGGTCATGGTATCTCTTCACAGCAATAAAACCCTAACTAAGAAACCCTCCGTGACCTCTGTTTCAGTTCCTACCTCTAGGTTCCTGCCTTCAGTTCCTGACCTGACTTCCTGTCATGATGGACTATAAGCTGTAAAACCTGAAATAAACCTTTTCCTCCCCAAGTTTCTTTTGTTCATAGTTTTTATCACAGCAGTAGAAACCCAAAAGACACTAGTGTAAGAACTAATTCATTTCACTTACTTTCATTTAAGAGAAATTATTAAATTAACTAATAATTAATTTGTGCTAACAAATTGGTTGCTTTCTCTTGCCTATGGGTACCTGGGAACATGCTTCAGAATACAGACAAAATCAAATTGTGCCCTCCTCTTCTTACTAGAACAACTTTCTAAGGGCCCTTATGGTCATTCCTTTTTCTTTCCTTATCATCTCACTCTAAAGCTATCTTGTGCATAAAACAAAAGAAGACTCTATTTTTTCCATAACAGTAGAAAGACTTTTGTTGTTCTTTTGTAATGACTTTTTACTTTGTTGTATTTCTCTTAAAGATACATGGAGAGATGACTTGGTGCAATACCTGGGTTCAGTTCCCAGCACTCAAACAGCAGCTCACAACTATCTGTAACACAATTCCAGGAGATCTGATATCCTCTTCTGAGCTCTATGGGTATCAGGTATGCACATACATACATTCAATCAAAACACTCATACACATAAAATATAATAAATATTTCTAAATGAGAGAAAAAGAAAGAAATACCATGAAGTTGAGTAACTACAGTGGTGGAGAGGATCTGAGAGTTGTAGCTTAAGTTTTCCTGCCTGGCCCACAGTCAGGACAAATCTCTTTCACCTGCCAGTCCCACAGCCGCTCAGACCCAACCAAGTAAACACAGAGACTTACATTGCTTACAAACTGTATGGCCGTGGCAGGCTTCTTGCTAACTGTCCTTATAGCTTAAATTAATCCATTTCTACAAATCTATACCTTGCCACATGGCTCGTGGCTTACCGGCATCTTTACATGCTGCTTGTCCTGGCGGTGGCTGGCAGAGAGTCACTCCCTCTGCCTTCCTGTTCTTTTAATTCTCTCTGTTAGCCCCGCCTATACTTCCTGCCTAGCCACAGGCCAATCAGTGCTTTATTAGCAACACATTTGCCACACAGAACATTCCACAGCAGAGAGTTGTTGAGGGAAGGGAGTGAATATGATCAAGATATTGAATGAAAGATTTTAATAAAATATTTTAAAGATATGAACTAAAGTACATTAATATGCATATTTACTGAACAATAAAATCAGTGTGTACAAAAAAATTGTCTTATTTATCTGTAGCTAGAGTTTTCCTGCCTGACCCACAGTCAGGACAAATCTCTCTCACCCTCCAGTCCCGCAGCCGTTCAGACCCAACCAAGTAAATACATAAGAGGTTTATATTGCTTACAATCTGTATGGCTGCAACAGGCTTCTTGTTATCTAGTTCTTATACCTTGAATTAACCCTATCTATTAGTCTATAAGTTGCCACATGGCTCTTGGCTTACCAGTACCTTACATCTCGCTTTTTATGGAGGTGGCTGGCAGCATCTCTCTGCCTCAGCCTTCCACTTCCCAGAATTATCTTCTCTGCTTGTCCTGCCAATACTTCCTGCCTGGCTACTGGCCAACCAGTGTTTTATTTATTAACCAATCAGAGCAACATACAGAACATCCCACAGCAATTATCTTTGCCATTTGTGACTTAATTTTCTTTTTAAAATGTAATAATTTTATTTTCTTCCTTTTAAAAAGGGGCTGGCTTAAATTTCAGAGTTTTAGTGCATTATGGTCATGATGAGAAGCGTGGCAGCATGTAGGCTGACATGGTGCTGGAGAGGTAGCTGAAAGTTCTACATCTGCATCATTAGGCAGCATGAAGAGAGTGAGACTCTGGGCCTGACTTGGGCATCTGAAACCTCAAAACCAATCCCTTCTAACACACTTCATCCAGCAAGGCCACACCTCCAATTATGCCACTCCCTATGATTCTATGGTGACCATTTTCATTCTAACAACCACACTGCACTCCCTGCCCTCTATAGGCTTGTAGCCATATCATAATGTAAAAATTCATTTAGTCTAACTTCAAAAGTCCCTGTAGACTTTGACAGTCTCAACCCTGTTTAAAAGTTCAAAGTTCAAAGTCTCTTCTGAGACTAATTGCAATCTCTGATCTTTAACCGTGGTAAAATAAGAATAAAAAAGGCTGGTCATATACTTCCAACATACAATGGCATTGAAACTATATTACCATTCCAAAAGGGAGGAAAAACAAGACTGAAAGTCAGCTGGGCAAACTCAAACCTCTGCATCTTCATGTTTGATGTCAAAGTATTCTTCAGATGTCCAACTCCTTTCAGCTTTGTTGACTGCAACACACTTCTTTCTCTTGAGGTAGTTCCACTCCCTGGTAGTAACTTTCCTCAGCAAGTATTCCACAGCTCTGACATCTCCAACATCTTAGGGACTCTAAGGCAACCCAGGCTTCACCTTTTTAGCTTCAAAAATTGGCTTCTCTGCACCTCCATGCAGGGACACCCCTGACACATGTCTGGCCTCAGTGGCCTCTGAGTCACAGAGGGAGATTCTAGAACCCCTTTCTTATATCCACGTGGCCAAAGTTGCCAAGTTCTGCTTTTTGCTGGGGCTGGAACATGGTCCCCTCATTCAAATACATTTTCACCAGTCTTCTGTTTTTGATGATGTCCTTCACTGAGTAAGCTTGGCTGTCCTAAAACTTACCCTGTAGACCAGGCTGGCCTTGAACTCTGAAGTCAGCCTGCCTCTGCTTCCCCAGTGCAGGCATTAAAGGCATGTGCCACCACACTAGGCCCTAATCTTTTTTTTAATTCCTTTTCACAAGTTGGATGATTAGCTGGGTGGGGTCTTGCCCTGATGTCATCACTCCATGTATTCCATCTAGCATCAGGCTTTTCTTTCATCTTTTTATTGCCTTGAACACAGGATTTAGTTCCAATAAATTTCCTGATGCCCCTTTTTTCCTCAAACTGTACATGTTCTATTTTTCCTTGCTCACCTTGCTCCTTTTCATTATAGATCTGCATAGGACTGGCCATCAATAACCACATGACACAGTCGGTGTTAGGCTGTTTTGAAATGTCCTCTGCCAAAGCTGTTAATCCAGAACTCTTCAATTTAGCCTCAGGCAGATATTGTGGACAAGGACAGAAAAGAGCCACGTTCTTCACCAAAATATCATCATGATGGTTTCCAGACCACATACTGATATTCTTCTTTGCTGAAACCTCTTGAGTCAGTCCCTCACAGTTCAAACCACCCTCAGCATCACTGCCTTCCATGGTCCTATTATTTGTCTCATTAAGCCCCACATAACGTGTTGAACTGCTTTTCTAATCTGAAGTCCCAAAGCTCACATTGCTCCAAATAAAAGCATGGTCATGCCTATCATAATACCCTAGTCCCTGGTACCGTAACTCCTGGAACTGGAGTTATGGATAGTTGAGAATCACCATATGGGGACTCTGCAAGTGCAGAGCACTGAGTGATCTAAACTGCTGATCCATCTCTCCAGACCCTATGAATTTGATATTTTAAACAAGGTACTAGAACACCTAACTATGAGAAATTAAAAAGCTGTCTCTTTTGCAAGTGATTTAATAGTTTTTGATAGTATATAGTTTTCCAAATTGAATTTTAGACCTTATACCATATATGGTCCACTTCTTTAAAAACCATTTATATAAAACTTTACCAAAAAAAAAACCCTTCTGTCATCTACTTTTCCTCTTGCCCTGCTTTGCTCTTCTTTTCTGTTTGTTTCCTTTCCTTGCCTCATTGATACTCACCAATAAATTCATCAATGATTCTATGCAAGTTCTTGAGTCTTTGCACTAATTTATTATACAGTTTTGGCTCACTAATAAAATTGGGCCTAGTTGTATGTTTTCTTTATTGTTATTCCTAAATAGAAAAGTGTACTTAATTAAAAAAGGTAATTATTAGAAATAATAACTGATGGCTCATTTCCCAAGGTTTCTTAAACTATCTTAAGGTCCAGCTAGAAATGAATAGAAACTACATATCTCCTGTTAATGTCTGCTGGTTTGGCTAGGTCTGTTTACCCCAGCCTTGGTAAGCTATCCCCTACACAAAAATTTAAGTTGGAAAATTACTAACAGCCAAACTTGCATACAAGGTCATGAATCTGATAAGTTTTCAAATAAATAGGATGTAAGATAGAGATATACCCACACACAGTTTTTGTAGAGAAAATGTCAAATATAATCGACAGAGAGAAAGATAACAACATGCCCCCATGATTACTCCAATAACATGAAAAGAATAGAAGTAGAAAGGAGTTCAAGGTTATTAAGATTGTTCTCTGTCTCAATCAGCATGCCTGTCATTCTAGGCTGACATCTAGCTTTGCAAGGTCATAAAATGAACTGCTTCACTTTCACTACTTATAGAAAGTGTATCTTTGATAGGTTCATCTTTATCAATTAGGTTGTTTAAATTGTTTTATTATAACAATCTATTAGCAAAAAATGCATAAAAACCTTAAACTTGTTTATAAAGTTCACTTAAAGTTGTATTATGGGAAATTATATTGAGCTTTAGAATTTGGATAATTTGTTTAATTCCAACAGAGGAAGTAATTTAAAAGTTGGCAAGTAATCCAAAATTGTGACTTGGAGACATAGAAGAATAAATAAAAACAGGTGGGTACTGGAGAAGAAAAGAAATTAGAAAGAAGCAATAAAGTGCAAGGGTCAGTCTTCCATCTTACAGCCTCATGGTATATTGAAGATGGCACCACACTGTGTAGCTAGAACTCTGACAGAAAGCCTGTAACACTTCTGTTCTAAAGATCCAGAAGACATAGTTCAGAAAAGTCAAGAGAATTGGAAATTGAGGTGATACTAAAAAGGAAAGATAGGAAGAGTTCACCAAATTTTCTCTATAAATGTTCTTCAATTTGATGGCTAACCTCTGAACCACAAATTAATAAAGCTCAAAAATAAGAACTGAAAATTGAATGTTGCCACTTCATGATATTTAGATTATCTAGTCTGAGACCAACACACAATATGTTTGACCCAAAACAAAACAAAACAACAACAGTAACAAAGCCATATCAAAATCAGCTTTTTTTTTTGAGACATGGTCTCAGTATGTATCCCTGGCTGTCATAAAACTCATTATTTAATTCAGGCTGACCTAGAAGTTACAGAGATCCTTGTGCCTCTGCCTCCATAGTGCTGGGATTAAAGGGGTGTGCCAAAGTGCCCAGCCTTCAAATCACTTCTATTTTAACGACAGATAATGTTCATAGGGATACCATGACAATTACTTTATACTTATGATTTTTAAAAATCTGTATTTTTCAAACTATTCATCATTCTCATTGTCTTCCTTCTTCCAATTCTGTATTATTGCCATTTTAAACCCCATTTCCCTTTAAGGCTACTCTTTTAACTTCTATTAGGATAAGAAGTCCCTTAGTTTACACAGAAAAAAAAAGAAGTTGCTGGGAAGGTTAAAAACCAAGGGGAACAGACACCAAGGATGCATGTATGTCACAGGAATCTTGATTAAAGGGAACAGAATTTGGAGTCCCAGTCTCAATAGATTAGTTCTCTCTCTCTCTTAAATGAATACTCATTTTCTGGAAACACTCTGAGAAATAACATAAAATGTGTTTAACTGTCACAACATTGCAGTTTATGCATTCTCAAGTAAGTCCCATTGTTTAAAAACATATACATGGAATTATTGTTTTCTGATACTTTTTATTTTGTTACAGTATCTCTTTGGGACATCACTTATTGAACTTACATTTTAATTCAGTCATATGGTAGAAACATGTGTATTGAATATGATGATCTCTGAATACTCTGCTTTCTTCTCTTTCTTTCAATTCAAATTCAAAATATACATGTGGAATTTTTCCCTTCTTTTTTTCTCATTCAATGACTACCCTGCAGTTAAAAGGAAAGGCTGAAAAAGCACACCAGTGTTGCTACACAGGTAATGTTTTTGCTAACATGACCCCTCTCTATCTCTTTCCATTTTATCTTTCCACTGCTATTTTTGTGTGTTCGCAGCAGATCTTTGCATGGCTTCTTAGATTATTTCTCACAGTTCTCAGAACAAAGAATAATTGTGCCCCAAGGCTGAAGGAACAATGACAGTTGTCCTTCCTTTGATTTAAAAGTGCATCATTGTTTCTACTCTGTGCATTTGCTCCCTTCCTGATTTCGTCCCCAGAGTTTCTTATCATGTAAAATGTTTGTTGCCAAGTTACTGAAACACACATTGTAAAGAAGAGTTTTATTTATCTCATCAGTACAGGTGCCAAATGCAAGTCATTCAACAATTCTTGATAAAACTTACTCAACACACAATGCTATTATAGTGTTCATGGAATTGATGTGTGACATGTTTACAAAAAGTACCTGTGTCAAAGGTCTCCACAAAATCCCTTACATTTGAAGATTCACCTGAATGGGTCACAGGACTCAGTACACAAGATTAAAGCTGAATATATTAAGAAGACACAGCTAGATCATAAAAGAAATAGTCTTAAGGAGAATGGGGAAGAATTCACGTACAGACCTTCATCTATACACACTCCTCTCCCTCTTCTTCCCTCCTTCCTCCCTCCCCCGCATCCTCCCTCCCCCCATCTAGGAGGGATCATACAGGATATTATTTTCCGTCATCAACAAACACTCAGCAATCTTTGCAAGGTTATTCTGCTCAAGGAATCCCGGTATAAACAGTACCTAGGATTGGATTATTACTGATAGTTGTGGATGTAGATATTCTCTACTTGTTATATAACAACATATCAGAATACCAAAAGACAAGCAAGATTTCCCTATTAAGAACAACGTTGAAGACAGGCGACTGGGGAAATGCCTCAGTGGGAAAAGGCACTTACTGCTGTGCTTGCTGTAGCTGTCCTGAGGTCAATTCCGGAAACCCGCATGATAAACAAAGAGAACTGATTCCCTCAAGTTGCCCTCTGACCTCCAAATGTGAGCTCTGGCATACACATCCCACTCCAAACCTTTCCCACACAAATAAATAAATAAATGTAATAAAATTTTTAAGAGTATTGTTTATACAGACTAGGTACAGGGAGCTACTTTAAAAAATTCTGGGAATAGTGAGTTCCCACCTGCCATTCAAGAGGCAACCCTTACAAATACATTTCTTTTTTTAAAAATAGTATCTTTGTTTATTCTTTGAAAATTTCATACACTTATGAAATATATTTTTATATTTTATTTTATTTTTGAAATTAAATATAATTAAATATAGTTGTATCATTTCTCCCTTCCCTCCATCTAATGTGTTTATTCCCTCTCTCATGTATTTATTGCCTGTCCTAACTCTCTCTCAAAATTCATGACCTCTTTATCTTTAATTGTTGTGATATATATCATCTTTATTCTTTAATTGTTGTGAGATATATATATGTATATATATATATGAATAAATGATATGGATAGCTAATTGAGGGGCTCTTCCCTAGGGAAGACTATTTCTCCCAATCTCAGCATCCTTTAGTTGCCTTTTCCTGACTTAGACTTAATCGGGTTATGAGATCAAGAAATGAGCAGTTTGAAAAGAAAAAATAAATTTCAACAGGTCTAATTGTACAGCAAGTTAAACATAGTTAATGGCAATATACTGTTTGCTTGGAAAAATGTAAAGAGAATTTAAGTATGTGCTACCACTATAAAATGATAAGTATATAAAATGATAGGCCTGTTAATTAGCTAGATTTAATTTTTCTACAATGTGCATATATTTCAAAACACCATGGTGTGTGTATACACACACATATATGACAGAAACTTGTATTATCTGCATTAATGTATAATTTCATATTTTATTACCACCTTCAGTTCTAGTTTGATTTTACTTGGTTTTAAGTGATTTCCTGTATCGTGTAAAATTGATTTCATATCAATAATCTTTCTTAACTAAAAATAGATTTTCTGCTCTTTTCCTAAGAGGCCCTTTCTCTGATAATACCCTTTCTTAAATCTGCATTAAAATCTTTTCTTAATAAACTACAACTGCGTTTAATGAAAAAATGCATTTGCTAAGATTTCACTATTATTTTATGATGTAAGGTAAGCTCTTTAGCTTTCTGCATCCATGGGCATATATTTTAAGGAGCTAAAGTTTTGTAATTTCTTTGTGCGTTATTTATTACTTTTTGTAATATCAGTATTTTATCAATAATTGACATTTTAAACCATGGTGTCTTTTCTGTCTTTTTAACATGTATTTTCTTTTCTAATGATGAATAAAAGTAGTGAGGGTAGATGTCTTATTCCTTTGCCAGGAAGAAAAGATTTGAACTTTCACTACTAATTATGATATTAGCATTGGTTTTTCCTATGATGCTATTTAGTATATTGAGTAGGTTCCCTTCTTTTCAGTTTTTCAAAAGTTGCTATTAGGAGTGGTCATTGCAATGTCAAAAACGTTTGTCTATGTGTATTGAGGTAATAGTTTGTGGCTTTCATTTATTTATTTAAAGTGTTTTAATATTAAAATACTTTATAGACAAATTGTTTGTTGAAGTAAATATATAACTAAGCCTTTATTTCTGTATGTTGTTATAGTCCCATGCTTCTGTGTAGTATATAAACATTTTTCCCATGTGAACTTATATAATCCTTAAAATAATACCATGGTACAGAAATTGCTATAATTTCAAGATGCGACACTGAAAGACTAAGTGACTTGCTCAAGCTTACAGTTTGGCAACAGCATAAGTGAGGTCCAAGCAGCGCTCAAAGAATGTATTTCAGAGTTACTGCTTGTAAAATATCAAAAAAATCCATTTCTTTTGGTCTAAGAACTTCCGGAACAACCATAAAACAAAACAAAACAAAAACAGAAGGATATAGTCTCAGTGAAAAGGATGTCACTCTTTATCTAGGAAGGAGAAAGAGGGTAAAGTCTCAATCCTTTTAAGCATAGTTCATTCTTGTCTACAGTGCCCAGGCAGATGTATTAGTTCAACACGCTCTTGACCCCACTTCCCACACACCCTCCCTGCTTGCTACATTGACTCACAGTAAGTTTGTGCACTATCTAACAGGTTGAACAGCTTGTCAGCCTCCTGTACAAATTCAGCTAAAGGAATAAAAATTCAGTATACCAAGACAGGTCTTACTTGCTGTGTGTATACTTAAAGTTAACTTGTACTTGCTATTTATATAGCAGATAAACTGGTTTTTCATAACTTCAGTTATAAGGACAATAGTGGCAGATCTCTATACTGAATTCCTAAGGCAAAAAAAAAGAAAAAAAAGCTCTAAGTCACAATGACCTAGGCTCAAGGACTCTTCAAAAGCGGGTGGGGGTGGGGGAGAGCAGATAAGTAAAAGTTGGAGGTTAAACAGGAAAAAAATCATTTCAAAGTGACCATGTAGAAGTATAAATCTAAGGACAGTCATGGATACAAAAAGAGTTGATTTGAGCTTCCATAGAAGAGGAAAGCAAAAAGAT
>CABHPQ010102426.1:905-11088 GCA_902168405.1 Peromyscus aztecus
GCCAGGGGTAGGCTATCTCCCTATGAGTTGCTGGTCAGGAAGGCCCCTGAGGCCCCAACAACATAGGCAATTGCCACTGCTGTTTGTTTTTCAGTAGAACTAGATGGTCAGACTAAATTTTGAAGATGTCACTTGCCTTAGTCATAGGATAGAAATCAAGATGGAACTGGCCTGGAAGTTTCCTCCATGCTGTCTAGCCCTCACAGTGCTAGAAGGTGCTATACAGGCTGCTAGGGGTGAATATGAGTGAAATACATTATGGACATGAATGAAAATGTATAATAAAACCCATTATTATGTGTAATTAATGCATACTAATAAAAAAATTTTTTTTTTGGTTTTTCGAGACAGGGTTTCACTGTAGCTTTGGAGCCTGTCCTGGACTAGCTCTGTAGACCAGGCTAGCCTCGAACTCACAGAGATCCGCCTGCCTCTGCCTCCCGAGTGCTGGGATTAAAGGTGTGCACCACCACTGCCCGGCAATAAAACATTTTTAAAAGACTGAAATAGCTGGGAGTAGTGGTACATGCACTTAATCTTAGCATCTAGAAGGCAGGGGCAGGCAGATCTCCGAGTTTGAGGCCAGCCTGGTCTACAGAGAGAGTTCTAAGACAGCCAGGGCTACAAGATTTCTTTGTGAGGAGTGCGTATGTCAGTCCCACACAGGCTCCCTGGTTGGTTGTCGGTTCAGTCTCTGTGAGCCCCTATGAGCCCAGGTTAGTTGATTCTGTGGGTTTTCTTGCGATGTTCTTGACCTCTCTGGCTCCTACAATCTTTCTTCCCTCTCTTTAACAGGATTCCCAGAGCTTGGCCTATAATGAGGACTATGGGGATCCAGCCCCTCAATAGTCCCCTTCCAAGGTCCAGGAACAATCTACAACCAGCTGATAATTAATCTTTGGTGATAGGAAATGAATCTATGTACATGAAATTCCTTAGTCCATACACTTTATTCTTCTGAGTCAGTTCTCTCTCTACACAGCTTCTATTCTGCTCTCACACCTAGCTCCTTTCTTGCCTGATTTCTATCTACATTTATCTGCTGACCCCTCTAAGTTCTAACTTAATTCTCTCGTATTAGTTCTGCCCCATCTAGGTTCTCATCTATCTAATTCCTTCCCGTCTTAGCTCCTCTCCCATCTCCTTCTTTCTCATCTTGTTCTTCCCCATCTGGCTCTTCCTCATCTTTCATCTTGTTCTTCTAGTATTCTCTTTTAACCCTTCAATCTAGTTCTTCCCATTTAGTCCTTTCCTCTCCAGTTCTTACCCATCTAATTCTTCCATTCTCTTTTTTCCTCTCTTTCTCCTCCTCTCAATCTCCTTATTCTCTCCAAGTCTCTCAGGAATCCAGTTATAAACCCAAGCAATAGCAATCCTCTGGCCGAGCAAAGTCACCAGACTTGAATTCTTATGGGGTCATAAAGGCAGGTAAGTATTTTTCTCAGGCAGTGACCACCAGGCTTTCTTTTACAACCCAAAATGGGAGTGGTAAAAAAGGAGGTCAACTGAGTGCTAATGACCAGTTAGTATATAAAAAATGGGATCTATGTGCTCAGTCTACATTCCTAGAAGTGGTTAGGTAAGAAGTTAGGGGTCTATTAGTAAGGTTGTATAAGAAAGGAGGGTCTTGGGGCTGGAGAGATGGCTCAGAGAGAACTGGCTGCTCTTCCAGAAGTCATGAGTTCAATTCCCATCAACCACATGGTGGCTCATAACCATCTATAGTGAGATCTGGTGCCCACTTCTGGTGTTCAGGTATGCAAGCAAGCAGAACACTATATACATAATAAATAAATAAGTTTTTTTTAAAAAAAAGAAAGGAGGGTCTTACCCTAAATTGTACAAGAAATAAAGCTATCTGCCTGACCTAGGAGACAGGTGTTTCATTTGGCCTTGGATGCTTGATGGGTGTTTTAGATAAATACACTGTTAGGAGTTCTTGGAAGCACACAAGAAAATCATTTTAGGAAACAGCTAATATATATTTTATATTGTATAGTATATATATACAAAAGCTAAAATATCACCAAGACTTCTTAAGCCACGGCTTGACCTTTGAAAAAGTCCTTGACTTTCCAAGTAGTAGCTTTTGTGATAGTAGCTGAATTCCATTATGTTTTCCTTCATCTAGCTGCAGACCTAATGTTTGGCTGTGGGTCTTGGCATCTGTTTCCGTCAGTTGCTAGATGAAGGCTTTCTGATGACAATTGGGGTAGTCACTAATCTGATCACAGGAGGTGGCCAGTTCAAGCTATGTATCCACTTTTGCTAGGAGTCTTAGCTGGGGTCATCCTTGTAGATTTCTGGGTGTTTTCCTTGTATCAGGTTTTCTGAGGAGGTAAATGACTTGGGAAAATGTGAATTATTGCAGATAATTTCCCAGAACACTCCTGTGTCACTATGATTAGCCCCTCTAGTCCATCCTAACCCACGTTCCTTTGCTGTCAGATTTTGTTGCAGCCACCAGTTTTTCTCACTCCACACATTATTGGTCTCACCCTCTTATGCATGCTGTTGCCATGTCAACGAAGGGTCTCTTCATGTTGTTATTCATTGCCTTACTCTTCGAAGCTCACATTTAGGAAAGAATTCTTTACCCTATGGGAAGTGAATGAGTCTCCTGTCAAGTAGTTCCAGGAAATAATTTTACTTTCAGAAGTTCAGAATGGGTATTAGCATAGTAAAGGCTTTACATGTGTTTAGTAAAAATTTCCCTAACTTCTTTTACCATGGAGTACAGTCTTTCCTCTAGCCTCACTGTCAACATTCACTAATGTCTCGGTGTGAGGCAGTAGAGGAATGTTGGAACATTAGGTATGTATGAGAAGAGACAGAGAAGTTCCTCACCCCGGGATATTTGTTATCTGTGGAGCAGGAATTCCAGCACAAATTGACTGGTTCAGGCCTTTCTCCCTTCCCAGCCATAAGCCTGCAATTTTCTAGGAATTTCGCCCAAAGCTCCACTTACAGGGAAAGGACATGTACAACCTAGTACTTTTTACTTTATCAGATCATAATTCCACCTGGAACATCTCTGGAGCCACCTCACACGTACCTCTCTTATCAAACAAGGTGGGGTGTTGGGAGATGGCTCAGTGGATAAAAGTGTTCCCTGTTCAAGCCTAATGACCAAGTTCCCGTCCCTGGAATCCCAGAAATTCATGTAAAAATCTAGATAAGACAGAGCGCATCTGCAGTTCCAACACCCCTACGGCAAAATGGAAGGTGGAAACAAGAGTATGACCTGGAAGCTCCTGGGCGGGCCATCTAGCCTGGAACATGCACACAGTCTAGCAGCAGAAACAAAGCCAGACCTTTAAGGAGTTCAGGATAAAGGTTTTGCATATATTTAGCCAAAATTCACAAGTCACACTGACATCAGATTGGCTGACCTCAAGGTACACAGTGATTATGCTATTTTCACTAGTCCAAAGTAAGGATTACTTTTGTATTTCTTCCCCCCACCCCCGAGAAAGGGTTTCTCTGTGTTGTTTTGGTGCCTGTCCTGGATCTTGCTCTGTAGACCAAGTTGGACTTGAACTCAGAGATACGCCTGGCTCTGCCTCTGGAGTGCTGGGATTAAAGGCGTGCACCACCACCACCACCACCACCACCACCACCACCACCACCACCACCACTGAAAAGTTTGAATTCCTTAACAGAGCAATCAGAATGCTTAGCAATTGCCCCTGTCCCAGCTCAGATGCCTCCCTTCTCATCCTCCATTTTTTCCACCTAGAATTTCTCTTCTCTTTTGTGTGTGCATGCATATGTGATATATCTTAATGTGTGTGAAGGGGACATATGTGCATGTGTGGAGGCCAGAGGAAAAAAGTACATCACATGTACTTCTATATCAACTTCTGCCTTTTTTTTTCTGAGACAGGGTTTCTCTGTGTAGCCCTGGCTGTCCTGAAACTCGTTCTGTAGACCAGGCCTTGAACTCAGAGATCTGCCTGCCTCTGCCTCCTCAGTGTTGGGATTAAAGGCATGCACCACTACCCGGCTCAACTTCTGCCTTATTAAGACAGGGTCTCTCACTCAACCTGGAGCTAAGCTAGTGGCTAGCAAGCCCCACTGATTCTATCTCTGGTGCTCATAACATTGGGGTTGCAGATACATGTTTACATAGATGCCGTGGATTTGAACTCAAGTGCTGGTGCAACAAGAGCCGTCTCTACATTTCCATTCTTTTTTTTGTTTGCTTGTTTTCTTCTTTGTTTCTTGAGACATGGCCATGCTATTATAGCTTGGGCTGGACTTGAAATCAAAATCCTTCTGCCTTTGCCTCCTAGTACTGGGATTACACACAGGTACCACCATTCTGGGCTCTGCCTAGAATTTTATAACTATCCTTGTAGATTAATAGAGTCAGACCAATTTGAATCCCTGCTTAGTATCTGTTCTAGTTTCATTTCTGTTGCCATGATAAAATACCCTGACCAAAGGAAATTTATGGAAGGAAGGAGTTGGTTTAGCTTATAATTCCAGGCTACAGTCCATCATTTTGGAGACATCAAGGCAGAAACTCAAGCAGCTAGTCACATCACATCCAGTCAAGAACAGACAGAATAAGGGTGTGGATCCTGATTGCTTGCTTGTCCCAGTTCCCCTCTTGCCTGAACTTCATGCATGCTAAGCTCTATCACAGAGGCAACACCCCCGCCACAAGTCTTATTTGAATGTTTTATTTTAGTAGTCAGTTACCCAGTTTAGATATAGCATGCAGGTTTTGACCTAGTTTTTGTGCTGTGTTCCATTTTAAATTTCAGAGTCTTTGTGGTATTATTTTTATCTGCTTGGTCTATCTGGTGATTTCTGGGCTCCCACTTGATGCCTAAATTAGTGGGAGTGATTTCTATAGCCCCGACAGGTCTCTGAGTATTTCATGGTGAAAGAATGTGATATGATTCCCCTTCCCAGGGCCTTCAGTCTGCCCAGATGTCTCAACAGAAAAGGAAGTCCCAGGGCCCATGAGATCGTTCAGCAATAAAGATGCTTGCTATAGAAACCTGAGTTCAATCCCCAGATCCCATAATAAAGGTGGGCAGAGAAAATGAACTCCATAAACCATAAAGTTGTCCTTTGAAAACACACACACAGAGTTGTGTATTATTATTATTATTATTATTATTGTTGTTGTTGTTGTTGTTTTGGGTTTTTGAGATAGGGTCTCTTTATATATTTCTGGCTGTCCTGAAACTCACTATGTAGACCAGGCTGGCCTCAAACTCACAGAGCTCTGCCTATCTCAGTGACAAAAATTTTATACAAAGAAAAGAGACTCATAGCCTTCAAGTTCAGGAGGCTTTCTGGGTCAGGTAGGTTTACTGTCAGTGAGTCCCCCTTGGTTTTGTCTGCTTGTCCATGTACCTCTAGACAAGAGAAGGGTTTCCTGAGCTAGGATTCCTGCTGTGACTGGGTCATTTGTCTCTTTCTTACTCTAACCCTATGCTTCTGAAGGGAAAAGAAAGTCTCAGAAACCTCAGGTCTCCAAGGCAATAGAGGTTTCTCAGGCATGGCTTCTTTCCGGAGCAGTGGCCCTTCTGTAGTTTCTACTTTCTTGGAGTCTCTGCTGAGTGAGGGTAATCTTGGGCCCAGTGAAAAGGCAGAATACCTCTCCTTATTATTGGGTTTGGATGTGGGGCTTGCCTCCTTCAGTAGTCATAGGGACTTCCGTTGACCTTGGGGAGGAGCTAGTCTATTTGAGTAGCCCTTTGTTAGTGAGATAGAATCTGAACTTGAATTACTTTTGGTTGAAGCTACCAGTTTGAACACTGAATATTTTTCAGGCTCTGAATAGCTGTGGGGCTCTCAGCAGGGGTTGGGGAAACCAGCTCTACCTTGGTGTAGTGCCAAAATGTGGCTGTCAAGGCTTGGAGCAGTCATAGCACTCACCAGCCCCAAGTCCTTGTGTGTGTGTGTGTGTGTGTGTGTGTGTGTGTGTGTGTGTGTGTGTGTTTGTGTGTGTGTGTAGGCCAAACGTCTATGTAAGGTATCTTTCTTTTTTAGTCATGCTTAACTTTGTTTGTTGAAATACGGTCTCCCACTGAAACTGGACTTCACAGTTTGGCTTGGCTAGCTGACCAGCAAGCTCTGGAGATCTCTTTTTGCCCATGCTGGAACACGAGTTTTACAGATGCACATGATTGTGCCTGGCTTTTATGAGGCTGCTAGAGAGCCAGACTCAGGCCCTCATTGCTTACATAGCAAGCACTTTACCCACTGAACCATGTCCCTACCTCCTCCAGATTGTTTATCTGTGCTTCTGACTGGCCAGCTCCTACTCAGGGCTCCCACAATCTCCTCTTTGGGTTCTAATATGCAGCCATTCCAGGTCAGTATGACATATATAAATATACACTTTCTCAAAAACAAGACAAAATATATAACCTCCCTCAAAACAAAAGAAAAAGAAACAGAAACCATCATGGGGACAAGAATGAACAGTTTCTCATGATTAACCTGTTATCCACCAAGAATCTCTGCTCTCTTGTCAACAGTGTGTGGAATGTGCTTGTTCCTCATCCCTTGTCTTTTCACAAGAGAAGAAAAAAAAACCCACAAAGTAGAGGGTTGACTTCATAATGTCTCCGGAGACAAACTGGCCATTGATCTATATCATACATGGTAAAAATCTCCTTAACTACGAGATAAAGATTTTTTTCGTGGTCAGTGATTGAACCCAGGCCTTGCACATGTGACACAAATGTTCTACCACTGAGCTAGTCCCAGGTTTTCCTTACAAACTTTTTTTTTCTTGAGGCAGAGTCTCTCTATGTAACCCTGTCTGTCTTGGAATTTTGTAAGTAGACCAGGTTGGCCTCAAACTCACAGAGATCCGCCTGCCACTGCCTCCCAAGTGCTGGGATTCAAGGCGTGTGCAACCACCCCTCAGCCATTAGAATGGCTTTTTTTTTGCTTCGAGACAGGGTTTCCCTGTGTAGCTTTGCGCCTTTCCTGGAACTCGCTTTGGAGACCAGGCTGGCCTTGAACTCAGAGATCTGCCTGCCTCTGCCTCCCAAGTGCTGGGATTAAAGGCGTGTGCCACCACCACCCAGCTAGAATGGTTTTTTTTTTTTTTGGTTTTTCAAGACAGGGTTTCTCTGTGTAGCTTTGAGCCTTTGCTGGAGCTCACTTGGTAGCCCAGGCTGGCCTCGAACTCACAGAGATCTGCCTGCCTCTGCCTCCCGGGTGCTGGGATTAAAGGCGTGCGCCACCAACGCCCGGCCTAGAATGGTTTTTAAAAGAAAAATTGAGACAGGTTTTTGCTAACTTAGGCTATCCTCGAACTCACCCTGTAGCCTATGAGCTGCAGAATAAGACAAGGTCAAGCCTTGTTCTTGTTTGTACAAGCTGACAAACTATTATAAAACCCCACCCAGCTTTCATGATGAAGCTTCAAATATTAAAAAATAACAAAATGAGGTCAGGTGTGGTGGCACACACCTTTGATCCTGACACTCAAGAGGCAGAGGCAGGAGGATCTCTGTGAGTTCAAGTTCAGCCTGCTCTACAAAGCAAGTTCCAGGACAGCTAAGACTGTTACACAGAGAAACCTTGTCTCAAAAAACCAAAAACCAACCAAGCAAACAACAACAACAAAAACCAAAAAAAAAAAAAAACCCAAAGCAAAATGTCTTAACCTACAGATAGGCATGAGCTTAATCATGAGACCTTGAGCAATCTCATAAAGGAGTTAGATATGAGGGCACCAAGAGAGCTGAAGCTGCATTTTGGAGGCTGTATCTCCTGAAGGTCAGAATGCCCTTTTATGGCTTATTGTTCTTGAGGCTGCAGATTGCTGGCTCCTGCTGTAACTGTCATGGCAGGAATGAAGGTATCCTGTAGAGAGATGTTTGTGGCTCTCCCCTTTGTCTATCAGACTATTGAAACAACAGATCCCAAAGAATGAAAATTTCCCCAAGAATCTCATGCTGGAAGGGAAAGACTGAAACCCTAGAGCCAGCCTGGGGAGGTCCTTGTCTACTAGGAAGAGACTTTATATAGTTCTGACAATATGTCCTATATGTTTCTGTCACCTGTCCTATAAAATTATAAGGCTGCTGTAGAACAAGCGGAGAAAAACTAAGAGTCTTTTTCTCCCATGTTTGGCCAAGTTGTAAATAAATCCATTTTTTTAAAATCAGTTTGCTTCCTAATTTCTCCCCGACACACTGTAATAATCTTTATTTTAAAACTTAGTATTAGCTTACAAAATAACAGATTTACTTATGGCATTTTCATACATAGTTTTAGTTGATTCTCCCCTTCCCCCCACTTCTCTCCTTCATTGATTCCCCTGCCCCACTATACCCTTCCATTCCCAATTTTTTTTTTTGGTTTGTTTGTTTGTTTGTTTTTTGTTTTTTGTTTTTTCGAGACAGGGTTTCTCTGTGTAGCTTTGTGCCTTTCCTGGATCTCGCTCTGTAGACCAGGCTGGCCTCAAACTCACAAAGATCCACCTGGCTCTGCCTCCCACCCAAGTGCTGGGATTAAAGGCGTGCGCCACCACTGCCCGGCCATTCCCAGTGTTTAAGAAGTGGTACATCTGTGCATCTAAGTGCCTACCCCCAATAACACCTCTCTATCAAAAACTATGGTGCCAGGGCAGTTCCCCATACATATTCACTAATGAAAGGTCAGTATCCTCAAAAGCCCTTGGTTTCTGGCTGGTGAGATAATGGCTCAGTGGGTAAAGGAATTTGCTATCAATTCTGACAATCTTTGTTTGGTTCCTAGGATCCATATAGAGGAGAGAAAGAACAGTGTTCTCTGGCTTCCACAGATGGACCTTGGTGAGGGAGCACAGTAACATGCATACACATGCATACACACACACACACACACACACACACTCAGTGAATGCTAAAAAAAATGCCTTGGTTTTATTGTAATATTATTGACATTGTGATTTTAACCCCCTCTTGTGGCCTTTTCTAGAAGATCATAGGAAGTAATACCCTTAAAAGGCAATCCAGTCAGCTGTGATTTGGGAGGAGGAACAGGTCACCTTACCTTAATGAATATGCCACACACATCATAAATATTCATAAGGACACTCTTCTCCACAATGAACTGTTCTAGTACCCACTTTGGGACACCCAATTCCCACCTCTGGAGTTCAGACTTTGCTTTTCTAAGTAAAGTTGGGCTTAAACTATCTGTGTCTTTTGATTAAATTCTTTCCTTTGAGAAGACAAGAACTTGGAAATCCCTTAACACAGCGGGTCTTGAACCGATAATCCTCCTGCTTTAGCCTCATGGGCTTCTAGAACTACAATCCTGTGCTACCAGGCCCCGCTGAGCCTTCTGAGAATTTCTTTTTCCTTTCTTTTGAATTTTTGAGACAGGATCTTTCTATATAGCCCTGTCCGGCCTGGTATTTGCTATGTTGCCCAGGTGTTATCAAAGGGGTTCCAGGATAGCCCAGGGTACAATGTCCAGGTTTATTGTATCGTAAGAATTGGACAAGATATGGTATAGCAATAGTGAAAGTATAGGTTAAAAAACATGAAAAAAAAAACCCCATAGATTTACTATAAGCAAGAGTAAGATGCTGGGCCTGGTCGCTCACATGAGGCTGAGGCAGGTGTATCACCAGGTGGTCCAAGACTAGCCTAGATTCCTGAGTTTCAGGATTGCCTGGGCTACTGAGTGAGAGACTGTTTCAAAACAAAGCAAAATTAAACAACAACAAACAAAAAATTCATGTAGAGTATAATATATGGGAGGAGGCTTTCCGCAAGCACATGGCTTGAGAGCCTTGAGTTCCTTCCCAGTGGAACCTCACAGGTAGGAATGGTGTGGATCCTTACCCTGACTAACAGATGCATGGTTACATGATTTATGGGTGATAGATCCCATATTCTAAAATGGCTAAGCATATGTATGCCCAGTCATGCATATGTGAGAAACGGTTAGCAGGGGTTTTCCTGACAGGTCATTTCAGGAACAGACTGGCCTTCACGGTACTCATGCTAACTTCTGGCTTAAGCTACACTCATCTCTCTCTTTCTTTACCAGGAACTGTCTGACCTCAAATTACCCACAGGAAGGAGGTACTGGGTGTGGTCCTAGAATGGAGAAGTGCTTCAGGTTGCTGGGCTGTGCCCAAGCTTGCCTATCTTACAGGCAAGCCTTGATCTAGAGGCAGTCCTTTTGCCTCAACCTCCTGAGTGCT
>CABHPQ010102426.1:15999-31208 GCA_902168405.1 Peromyscus aztecus
TTCTACACAGACATTGGTGAGCTACAGCATTTGGTCTGCAGTCTTTCATGCTTTGTTCTCGCTTCCTGGCTTCACATGGTGACAGGGATTAGTTGCTATCTAGTAATAGCTCACCATTACCTATCATAGGCTGAAGAAACTAGAACCAGCCTCTTGCAGTCATTGGCTGTTTGTATCAACTGCCTTTTCATTTTGCATAGCAACAGGAGCTTCTTACTAGCAACAGCCTGCTACTTCCTCTCACAGGCAGCCACAGATCCTACTTCCTCCTCTCCCTCCTCCTCTGGTTTTTCAAAACCGATTTTCTCGGTGTAGCCAAGGCTGTCCCCTCTGCCTCCCTAGTACTGGGATTAAAGGTGTGTGCCACCATGCCCAGCTCAGATTCCTCCTCCTCCTCCTCTTCTTCTTCTAGTTTTTTGAGACAGAATTTCTCTTTGTAACAACTCTGGCAGTCGTGGATCTAGCTCTATAGACCAGGCTGGCCTCGAACTCTTGAACTCACAGAGATCCTCCTACATCTGCTTCCCAAGTGCTGGGATTAAAGACGTGTGCCACAACTGTCTGGCCAAGATCTCACTTCTTATTTGTAGCTTTTGACCAGCTGACTCATCTGTGTGACAATCTCCTAGGGCTCGCTCTCTCTCCTTTTTTTTTTTTTTTTTTGGTTTTTCGAGACAGAGTTTCTCTGTGTAGTTTTGGTGCCTGTCCTGGAACTCTCTCTGTAAACCAGGCTGGCCTCAAACTCACAGAGATCCGCCTGGTTCTGCCTCCCGAGTGCTGGGTTTAAAGGCATGAGCCACCACCGCCTGGCTCTTTTTCTCCTTTTAAGAAAGGATTTCATGTAGCTGGGCAAGGCTGGCCTCATATAGTCACTATATAATTCTGGCTAACCTTGAACTTCTTTTCATCATACCTTAGCCTCCCAAAAGCTAAGATTACAGATATGACACAACAGGCTTAGCTAAAATGTTGCTTAAAAAAATATTATGGGGCCTGGAGAGATGGCTCAGTGGTTTAGAACATTGGCCTGCTCTTCCAGAGGATCTGAGTTAAGATTTCTAGTTCCCACATAGCAGCTCACAACCATTTGGGGTCTGGTCACTGGGGATTTGGCACCCTCTTCTGGCCCCTGAGAGCATTGCATGCATGTGGTGCACTGTCTTGTGCAGGTAAGGCACCCATACACGTAAAATAAAAAGAAAAGAAAAGAAAAAAAAAGTTATTGGGTAACAAGTTCTGGAGAGATGGCTCAGAGGTTAAGAGTGGTTGCTGGTCTCTCAGAGGACCAGAGTTCAGTTCCCAGCACCAATATTAAGGTACTCACAACTGCCTGTAACTCTAGCTCCAGGAGATTTGATTCCCTCTTCTAGCCTCCTCACACACTCACAAGCACAAGCACATACTAACATGAACTCTCTCTCTCTCTCTCTGCCCTCTCCCCGTCCCCCGCCCCTCTCTCTTGGCCATTGAGCTGGCTCAAGAGGTAAGGGCACTTGCTACAAATCGTGATGACTTGAATTAGACAGGACCCACATAGTGGAAGAAGAGAATTCCCACAAGTTCTCTGACCATCACACATATGTCATGGCACACACACACACAATGTAATAAAATATTATTTATCTTATTCCTTAATTACCCAATGAAAGAGGAAAACGAAGCAACATCACCAGTGTAATTGTGCTTATTTCCATCTTAGAATTACTTTAGATTGTAGTACCAGTATTTGGGAAGTAGAGGTGGGAGTTCAAGGCCAGCCTTAGATGTATAGCAAATTAAAGGATAGCTTTGCTAAGCAAGACCTTTACCACTGACCTTCACCTTTTGGAGAGGCCCACGTGCCAAACACCTTTGCTAATAGCTAGTGAGGAGCTGAGACACCTAAAGCTATGTGCATGAAACAGCTTATTGATCCAATGAGTTTATTTGGGTTTGTTTACAGAGCATATATCATCACAAGGTCCTACCTTATCATAGGTGCTACATCATGGAGTTTCCTTTCCAGTTAACTTTTCATTTTCTATACACTTTAGCATCTCCCAAGATCATTTCTAGCTGAAGGGGAAGGAAGGAGTAATAGTTTGAATCCCAGGTGAGGGTCTTGTAAACCTTCCCTCTTCCATCTACTAGAGCAGCAGTAGTGTCGAATGACCCTTTCACAGGGGTTGCCTAAGACCATCGGAAAACACAGATATTTACATTATGATTCATAACAGTAGCAAAATTACAGTTATGAAGAAGTAACAAAAATAATGTTATGGTTGGGGTCACCATGCATGAGGAACTGTATTTAAGGGTTGCAGCATTAGGAAGGCTGAGAATCACTGCACTAGAGAATGTCAGTAGCTCCATTACCACACTGTAGACCTGGCTACCACTATATTGTTTTGCTGATTAGCAAGTGGCCATGGCTAGCTGGCTCAGATATTCTATATTCCAAGATGACAGTGGAGTAAATGTGTATTAGGCTTTTTTTCCATTGCTGTGACAAAACACCACGACCAAGGCAACTTATAGAAGGAAAGGTTTATTTAGGCTTATGGTCCAGATGGCTAACAGTCCATCACCATCAAGATAGGGAAGTGTGGCAGCAGGTAGGCATATCAGCAGAAACAGCTGAGTGCTCAACTCTCAGAGTGAGCACTAGGAATGACAGAAGGCTTTGAAACTCTCAAAGCCTACCTTCAGTGACATACTCCTCTAATAAGGCAACATCTCCTAAGCCTCTGAAAATAGTGCCATCAACTGGGAAGCAAATATTCAAATGCCTGAGACTACAGAGGACATTTCATTCAAAACACTATATAGTAGAGTAATACAACACTCTACCATTACCCTCCAGCTCTTACATCCTTTCACCCCCCTCTTCCTAATGTTCTCTGAGCACTGGGCTGACATGCCACCTCAACAGCCACTCAATTCTCAGTTATGAGTCTCTTTGGCAACTACTACCTATTTTAAGAAGTTCTCCATAAACAAGGTGGTAGTATTCTATAGGTGTAAGCACAAATGTTTAGAAGGTAATTTTATAGGTATACCACGTTTATTATTTTAAAGCAATTGCTTTACTTCTAGGGCCACAAGTTTTTGTCTAGATGTGGTGGTTTGAATGAAAAATGTCCCCCATAGGCTCAGGTATTTGAACAATTGGTCCCCATTTGGTGGGCTGTTTGGCGAGGTTTAGGTTGTGCACCCTTGCTGGAAGGAGTCCATCACTGGGGTGGGCTCTAAGATTATACAGTCCTATATCAGTTTGCTTTCTCTGCTTTATGCCTGTGGTTGAGGATGTGAACTCTCAGCTTTCTGCTTCAGCCACCATGCCCACCACTTGCTACCATGCTTCCCTGCCCCAATAGACTCATACATCTGGAACCATAAGTCCAAATCAACTGTTTTTTTCCCATAAGTTGCTTTTGGTCATGGTGTTTTATCATAGCAACAGAAAAAGTAACTAATACACCTGGCTTATAGTGCCATACATGAATTCTTTTTTAACAGGTGGGACTTAAACTCAATCAGAAAGTTCCTGGTTGTACCCAAGACAAACACATGTTCTTTTATTCTCATCTTAATTACTAATATTGACTTTCAGGTTGCACATTACACATAGACCATGCCTTTACTGCATCTGTGGCACATCTTGCCCAGAATTTTGATTGTGTAGCATGCAAAGTCTGCAACCCAGTAGGGTTGTTGGGGATAATTCTCTCCCAATAGCCTGTATAGAATTTTCTTGCACAATGAAATATATCCAGCTAGGAGGGAGTTTTGAGCTCAGTCCTAGACTGATTTCTCTTAGTCCTGCAACCAAGCATGCAGCATCTTCAGCAATCAGGTTTTACTTACTATTTAGTTCTGATATTGTCATCAGAAACAGATGAACATATTTGTAGCTTTCCACAACTAAATTCACAAGGTATAGTGGTTTCATTAGCAACATTTTGCCAGCTACTTTTGCTTTCCTTGATAGTTTTGGCCAAGATAAACACAGGTTCCTTTATTCTCATATCAATTGCTAGTATTGACTTTCAGTCATACATTACACATAATACAGTAAGTACATCAATAAATATACATATATGTAAGTTATAGAGTGATTATACAGGTATGAAGAGACAAAGTAGCCTGAGAGTCCAAAGCTGAAAGAAGTGCAATGGAAGGCCGGGTGGTGGTAGTGGTGGCGGCGGTGGCGGCGCATGCCTTTGATCCCAGCACTCGGGAGGCAGAGCCAGGTGGATCTCTGTGAGTTTGAGGCCAGCCTGGTCTACAGAGCGAGATCCAGGACAGGCACCAAAACAACACAGAGAAACCCTGTCTCGAAAAACGAAAAAAAAAAATGCAAAGGAGTCTTCGGGATGAGACAACTAACCAGTTGCAGGTCTCTGGAGAGGCTGCTGCTGCTGCTGCTGCTCTTTTAGGGTCCCGGATTGTAATGGATCATTGAGTTCAACTGAAGAGGAAATGGGACAGGAGTAGGAACAGATGAATAAAATGGGTGGATGGATGGATGATAGATCTAGACAGCAGAACAGGAGCTTTAGAAGATGGCAATTCAAGTATGTCATGTCAATAGCATGGGTCCAAGTTGAGCTGAAACCCCTGGGATAATTAATTGGTCTTTGACACACATACTGGGTAGTCAGTAAGGGGCTGTTACCACCACACTGCTGAATGTCCATCTCTTTTTGGAGTCTAGGTGAGTGTAAGGTAATTGACTACACAATCCAAAGCACTTCGGCAATGTAAATGTACTCCTTTAAGAGTCCCACTGGGACCTTGTGTGATGGTGGCATAGGCCTTTAATCTCAGCACTTGGGAGGCAGAGGCAAGTGGATCTCTGTGAGTTCAAAGCAGCCTGGTCTATGGAGTTACAGGACAGCCAGGGCTACACAGTGAAACTCTGTCTCGAAAACAAAAACAACACAGCAAAACAAAACAAAACAAACAAACAACAAAATCCAACCAAACGACACAACAAAAGAGTCCCACTGGGTGTTTACTTCTAATATAAGAGTGGTCCTATTCTGTATTGTCAGAGCACAGACTCACATTCTTTTTTGTTTGTTTATTTCTTTGGGTTTTCAGTTGTCTTTGTACTCAGTTTGTAGCTCAGGCTGGCCTCAAACTCACAGAGATCCTCCGGCCTCTGCCTCCCGAGCACAGCGATTAAAGGCATGTGCCACCACTGCCTGACTTTCAGGCTCATATATATTCTTATGAGAAATGAAAAAAATGAAGCAAAACAAAATAAAATGACAAAAACAAAACCACTACTTAAAGTGATATACTTGATGAGCAAAGTGTAATTTTTAAGAAAAGGATACAATGTTGAACACATTTTTTTAAATTAAAGTATAATCACATCACTTCTCCCCCTCATCCCTCTTAGCTTGATGGCCTTTTTTTTTGACTTATTTATATGTATATAGTGGCTGTTTGAAAAAAAATGACTCCCAAAGGGAGCGATACTGTTAGGTGTGGCCTTATTGGAGGAAGTGTGTTACTGTGGGGGTGGACTTTGAGGCCTCTTTTGCTCGTTTCCCTCAGTGTGACTGTCAGTTAACTCCAGCACCATGTCTGCCTGCATGCCATCATGCTTCCCACCATGATGATAATGGACTGAACCTCTGAAACTGTAAGTGAGCACCCCAATTAAATGTTTTCTTGATAAGAGTTGCCATGATCATGGTGTCTTTTCACAGCAATAAAAGCTCAAACTAATACATATATATATATATGTATATATGTATATATATATATGGACTAAACCTCTAAAACTGTAAGGCAGTCCCAATTAAATTCTTTCCTTTATAAGTGTTGTTCTGGCCATGGTGTCTTTTCACAGCAATAGAACACTGACTAAGACAAGTCCAGAATTCACAGTCCCTAGAGCTGACAGTTCCCTGCTGGGAAGAGTAAACCTGAGACAAATGAATGCAGATGGTTGACTACTGAAGTCTCTATTTAACATTTTAAAGGTGAAATTCCCCTTGAGAGAAAATATAGCACATTTCGAGACAAGGGTTCATTGTGTAGCCCTGGCTGTCTTGGAACTCACTATGTAGATCAGGCTGGCGTTGAACTCAAAGAAATCCACCTGCCTCTGCCTCCTGAGTGCTGAGATTAAAGATGTGCGGCCACTATGCCCGGTCCTGTAATATGATTTCAATAGGCCCATGCAACCCTACAGTCCCGATTCATCAAATAAATTTATAGCATGACACTGTACTGGCTAGTTTCATGTCAACTTGACACAAACTGATGTGATCTGAGAGGAGGGAACCTCAATTGTGAAAATGCCCCCATAAGATCAGGCTGTGGGTAAGCCTGTAGAGCATTTTCTTAATTAGTGATAGATGGGGAAGGACCCAGCCCATTGTGGGTGGTGCCATTCCTGGGCTGGTGGTCCTGGGTTCTATAAGAAAGCAGGCTGAGCAAGCCCTGAGGAACAAGCCAGTAATAGTACTCTTCTATGGCCTCTGCATCAGCTCCTGCCTGCAGGTTTCTGCCCTGTTTGAGTTCCTGTCCTGACTTCCTTCAGTGATGGGCTATGTGTGGAAGTGTAAGCCAAATAAACCCTTTCCTCCCCCCAACTGCTTTTGGTCATGGCATTTCATCATAGCAATAGAAACCCTAAGTAGGACTCTTATTGACATTATACTATTAGAAACAAGTTATGTGCCACATGGGTGGAGATGCTAGACAGATGGTGCAATTCATCTATCCATCCAGGTTCACATCAATATTTGTTTTTAAAATAGACTCAAAAACTGCTTGTAAAATGGAGTTTTTCAGGGCAAAGCACAGTTTTCAAAAGTAGTATTTTATACAATATGGAGTAACTTAGGGCAGAGTACAGCCTGATTTCAACAGGTCTAGGCAACAGCAATGACAATAGTCTTCATCATTTTGGGGACCTCAGGAGCTTCCCTAGCCAATTCATAAAGAGATAATTTATCCCAGGGATTTTCATTTAACAACCTATGGCTTCTGAGAGTATCTTCTCCCACCCACATAGGATACCTTCTTTTAAATGCTAACTGCTATTTTTACTGCTTTAAATACTTTCCCAAATCTGTAGACAAATTTCTAAACAGTCTTATTAAATAAGAAACACAGAGCCAGATACAGAGGTGATGGCCGAAGAGATCAGAGCAATAGCCACGACTAGCCTTAGCTTACCACCAGCAGCAGCTTCCACAGAGAGAGCTTCTTCCTGTGCAACCTGTGTTTTTATTGCCTTCCTGTTCGGCCTTCTCATTGGCTCTAAGCTCAGCCACATGACTTCCTTGTCACTGCCTGTCTATACAGACCTCTAGGTCTCTATGGTTGGTACTGGGATTAAAGGCTCACCACACTTGGCTGTGTCCTTGACCGCACAGAGACTCTGCCTGCCATGTAATCTGATTAAGGGCATGTGCTACCACTGCCTGACTTCTGTTTATGGCTATTTGACCTCTGATCTCCAGGCAACTTTATTTATTAACGTACAAATAAAATATCACATTTCAGCACAAATAAAATATCACCACACAAATCTGCAAGAGACTCATAGGTTAGCGTTAAAACACTTAGGTAATGAAATCTTTTTACAGGAATGAGAAGGACATCTGAGTGCCCAATGGTATCCATTTCAAAAAGTGTCAATTGGTTTCAGGAGTCAGCAGCTAAAGGTATGCTAAGAAAAATGTTAGTAAGGTCTAGTACAGCATGAAAGGATGTCATTACATGTATCTATTGTTTTCTCAAAAGAATAATGTTCAGTATTGTGTCATGGATAGCAGGAACTACCATGTCTAGCTCTCTATAAGCTGTTTTGCCACATTATAATATGGCATTGCCAAAGGACAATCATTCGTAGCCTCACCTCTGACAGGTTTAGTGCGGCCAACTCAAGCTGCCCAGCCTGCCTGGGATCCAAAGGGGAATGAGGCCATGCTTTTGCCTGCTACAACATTAC
The DNA here is from genome assembly GCA_902168405.1 of Peromyscus aztecus. NCBI lineage: Eukaryota > Metazoa > Chordata > Mammalia > Rodentia > Cricetidae > Peromyscus > Peromyscus aztecus. Next base: position 23,960 of record CABHPQ010102426.1, read on the forward strand.
TCATTCAGATTCTAAGGGTCCACAGACATGGGGCTGGCCATTGCCTTTCCCTCAGCCACTCCTGGCTCCTGTCATAGCCCCTGGCTAGGAAAACAGTTTCCATCTTCAGCATATATATTTTTTAACAGGAAATAAATGTACGTCATTTACTTTGGGGTCATAATTGCCCATCCTTGGGACAAGCTTAGTTTTTTGTAGAATTATTTTATCATTCTATGCCTTCTATGAATTGTTCTTTAGGCTTTAAAACAGTGAGAAATGGGGGCTGGAGAGATGGCTTAGTGGTTAAGAGCACTGGCTACTCTTCCAGATAGACCTGAGTTCAATTTCCAGCACCCACATGGCAGCTCACAGCTGTCTGTAACTCCAGTTCCAGGGGATCTGATTCCTTCATGCACATAAAATAAAGTTAAATAAATTATTTTAAAAAAAGTGAGAAATGTTTTCAAAGATGGTAGCCTGCCAAGAGTAAGGATTTCATAAACCTGCCCCATCTTGTGAAACTCGTGTACATGCCTGTTTTCTCAACACCTAGACATCAAACATTTCTGAGATTTAACTCTCTCACACATGTTTGCTATGAATTAGCCATTTGGTCAGATTGTGAGGTCAAGTTTCCACCAATAGGGTAAGAAATGGTCACTATCTGTATTCAAATAAGAAAGAAGTGACTGTCTCACCCCAATGTGCTTGTTTACTCAATTTCTCTGTCTCTCTGTACAACACTGGGAATATTCTTTTACAACAAAATCTTCTAAGAGCTAACCAGCATAGAATATTACTTTCTTAAGAACTCAACGCAAGCCAGGTGGTGGCGGCACATGACTTTAATCCCAGCACAGGAGGAAGAGGCAGGTAGATCTCTGTGGGTTTGAGGCCAGCTTGGTCTACAAAAGTGAGTTCCAGGATAGCCAGGGCTGTTACACAGAGAAACCCTGTCTTGAAAAACAAAACAAAACACACACACACACACACACACACACACACACACACACACACACACAAAGAAGGAACTCAACACAAATCTTGCTATATTTGCCTTTGAGAAACCAGATAGAACCCCTTTTCTTTGTTGCCTTTCCTTCATTTCTTCTAGATTCCTTTAGCACTTTACAGAACACATATATATGTCAGAGCCAATATATATGCTGGTCTAGGTCATTCAGATCTACCACGTCTCCTACCTCATAAACATCATGTTCCACCAAGGGACTCAGCAAAGCCACTAAATCCCCACACCAGCCTAGAGATCCCTGCTGAAATCAACTTCTTTTTTAGTTTTCTAGTGAACATTGTCCTATTTGACCTCTTGAAGTGAGCATCAAACACCGCCTCTGCTATGGTTAGTGTTGATTGTCTACTTGACAGGATCTGGAATCACCTAAGAGACAAAGTTTCAGGCACACTTGTGAGAGATAATCATGCTTAAGCTAACTAAGATTGGGGAGGCAGGCAGGTGGGGCGGTGGGCCACGGGCGGCGGGCAGCGGGCGGTGGGCGGCGGGCGAGATGCAGTTGTAATAAAGACCAGAAACTGAGCTATTACCCGCTGAAGAGTTAGTGAAAACAAGCTCTTAATCAAGAGCTTGGAACAGGGATGCCTTTAATCCCAACACCTGGGGAAGGAGCCATCTCCGTGGGATGGAACCAGAATGCATCTGAACACTCTGAGGCCAACCCAGGGCCCAGCTGCTGATCCTGCAAAACCCAACAACTTGGTGGTGTTGGTGAGACTACCCTGCTCAGCTGAAATCTATCGGGGAGAGGATTCAGAATCCTACAGTTTGAAGTCTGAGGAAACAAGATCAGTTGAGGAGTTGACAAATGAGCAAAATGTGACCTGAGAACACAGAAGAAGGCGCTGCCCAGCCACCAAACCACTTCACCGACTGAGAACAGGTAAGCTCCCATCTCCAGACCGACAGATCAGGTCTCTAGCCCCTAGACCCTACCCATCGGAGTCCCAGAGACCAGATAGCTACCTTTCCCTGCTCCCCCACCAAAAAAACCCCAAAAAACAAAAAACAAACAAACAAAAAAACTAACCCCTACGAACCTAACAACCACTGAAACCATAAGCACACCCTACCCCAACTGGGAACAACTGTTCCCAGAGACAGAACCCACTAACACTGATTTGACTAAGCTGTTCCCGAAGAAACAGAGCCCAACAGCACCAATTTAATCAAGAACTCCTAGTGAACCAAGACTAAAAATTAGAACAAGAGAGGCACCTTCAGACACAGACGCTGCCTGCACCGAGCAGAGAAAGAGATGAGTAGACGCCAGTGCAAAAATACAGGCAACAACATAAAGACCTATATGACAACATCAGAACCTAGTGATTCTACACCTGCAAGACCTGAACATACCAAGCCAGAAGAAACAGAAGAAATCAATCCTAAAAATGACTTTAAGAAGATGATAGAGGCCCTTAAAGAAGCAATAAAAAATTCCCTTAAAGAGGAAATTAAAAATTCTCTTAAAGAGGAAATGAAAAACTCCCTTAAAGAGGAAATAAAAAATTCTCTTAAAGAGGAAATGAAAAACTCCCTTAAAGAGGAAATAAAAAATTCCCTTAAAGAAATGGAAGAAAAAACAAACAAAAAATTGGAAGAAATCAAAGAAAGCCAAGAAAAAGTAATTAAACAGATGAAAGAAACATTCCAAGATCTGAAAAATGAAACTGAGACAATAAAGAAAACACAAGCTGAGGGAATGCTGGAAATAGAAATCCTGACTAAATGAACAGGATACATGAACTACAGAAACAAGCATAACCAACAGAATACAAGAGATGGAACAGAGAATCTCTGACACTGAAGACACAATAGAGAAAATAGATTCATCAGTCAAAGAAAACATTAAAGACAAAAAAGTCGTAACACAAAACGTCCAAGGAATTTGGGACACCATGAAAAGACCAAACCTAAGAATAATAGGGATAGAAGAATACCAACTCAAAGGCACAGAAAATATATTCAACAAAATCATAGAAGAAAACTTTCCTAACTTAAAGAAAGAAATACCGATGAAGATACAAGAAGCTTACAGAACACCAAATAGGCTGGATCCAAAAAAAAGTCCCCTCGCCACATAATAATCAAAACACTAAACATACAGAACAAAGAAAAAAATATTAAGAGCCACAAAGGAAAAAGACCAAGTAACATATAAAGGCGAACCCATCAGAATAACACCAGACTTCTCAATAGAGACTATGAAAGCTAGAAGGTCCTGGACAAATGTTATGCAGACACTAAGAGACCATGGATGCCAACCCAGACTATTATACCTAGCAAAACTCTCAATCACCATAGGCGGAGTAAACAAAATATTCCATGATAAAACCAGATTTAATCAATACCTATCCACAAACCCAGCCCTACAGAAAGCACTAGAAGGAAAAATCCAACCCAAAAGAAGCTAAACACACCCATGAAAACTCAGGCAATAGATAATCTCACACCAACAACCACCAAAGAAGGACAACACAACACAACCACAAAAATAACAGGAATTAACAATCACTGGTCATTAATATCCATCAATATCAATGATGTCAACTCACCTATAAAAAGACACAGACTAACAGAATGGATAAGAAAACAGGATCCATCCATCTGCTGCATACAAGAAATACACCTTAACTTCAAAGACAGACACTACCTCAGAGTAAAGGGCTGGGAAAAGGCTTTCCAAGCAAATGGACCTAAGAAACAAGCTGGTGTAGATATCCTAATATCTAATAAAATAGACTTCAAACTAAAATCAATCAAAAAAGATCAGGATGGACATTACATATTTATCACAGGAAAAATCCACCAAGATGAAGTCTCGATTCTGAACATTTATGCCCCAAATACAAAGGCACCCACATTTATAAAAGAAACACTCCTAAAGCTTAAATCACACATCAAACCCCACACATTAGTAGTGGGAGATTTCAACACACCACTCTCACCAAAAGACAGATCTATTAGACTGAAACTTAACAAAGAAATAAAGGACCTAACAGATGTTATGACTCAAATGGACTTAATAGACATCTACAGAACATTCCATCCTAACACAAAAGAATATACCTTCTTCTCAGCACCCCATGGAACCTTCTCAAAAATTGACCACATGCTTGGTCACAAAACAAATCTCAACAGATACAAAAAAATTGGAATAACCTCCAGTATCTTATCAGACCACCATGCCTTAAAGTTAGACTTCAACAACAACAAAAATTATAGAAAGCCTACAACCTCATGGAAACTGAATAATGCCCACCTGAAATACCAATGGGTCAAGGAAGAAATAAAGAAAGAAATTAAAGATTTCCTAGAATTCAATGAAAATGAAAGTACAACATACCCAAACTTATGGGACACTATGAAAGCAGTGCTAAGAGGAAAATTCATGGCTCTAAATTCACATATAAAGAAGATGGAGAAATCCCATACCAATGAATTAACAGCACAACTAGAACAAAAAGAAACAAACTCACCCAGGAGAAATAGAGGCCAGGAAATGATCAAATTGAGGGCTGAAATCAACGAAATATTAACCAAGAAAACTATACAAAAAAAGCAATGAAACAAAGAGTTGGTTCTTTGAAAAAAATCAACAAGATAGACAAACCCCTAGCCAAATTAACCAAAAAGCAAAGAGAGAGCACCCAAATTAACAAAATCAGAAATGAAAAGGGAGACATAACAACAGACAATGAGGAAATCCAGAGAATCATCAGGTCATACTTCTAAAACCTATACTCCACAAAAATGGAAAACCAGGAAGAAATGGACAATTTTCTGGATAAATACCACATACCAAAGTTAAATCAAGACCAGATAAACCATTTAAATAGCCCAATAACCCCTAAAGAAATAGAAATAGTCATCAAAAGTCTCCCAACCAAAAAAAAACCCCAGGACCAGATGGTTTCAGTGCAGAATTCTACCAGACTTTCAAAGAAGAACTAATTCCAATACTCTTCAAATTGTTCCACACAATAGAAACAGAAGGAACACTACCAAACTCTTTTTATGAGGCTACAATTACCCTGATACCCAAACCACACAAAGATGCAACAAAGAAAGAGAATTACAGACCAATCTCCCTCATGAACATTGATGCAAAAATACTCAACAAAATATTGGCAAACTGAATCCAGGGAATACATCAAAAAAATTATCCATCACAACCAAGTAGGTTTCATCCCAGGGATGCAAGGATGGTTCAACATATGAAAATCTGTCCATGTAATACACCATATAAACAAACTGAAAGAAAAAAACCACATGATCATCTCATTAGATGCTGAAAAAGCCTTTGACAAAATCCAACACCCCTTCATGATAAAGGTCTTAGAGAGATCAGGAATACAAGGAACATTCCTAAACATAATAAATAAAGGCAATTTACAGCACGCCAACAGCCAACATCAAATTAAACAGAGAGAAACTCAAAGCGATACCACTAAAATCAGGAACAAGACAAGGCTGTCCACTCTCCCCATATTTATTCAATATAGTACTATAAGTTCTAGCTAGAGCAATAAGACTACAAAAGGAGATCAAGGGGATACAAATTGGAATGGAAGAAGTCAAACTTTCACTATTTGCAGATGATATGATAGGATACATAAGTGACCCCAAAAATTCTACCAGGGAACTCCTATAGCTGATAAATTCCTTCAGTAAATTGGCAGGATACAAGATCAACTCAAAAAAATCAGTAGCCCTCCTATACACAAATGATAAAAGGGCTGAGAAAGAAGTCAGAGAAACATCACCCTTTACAATAGCCACAAATAATATAAAATACCTTGGGATAACACTAATTAAACAAGTGAAGGACCTTTTTGATAAGAACTTTAAATCTCTAAAGAAAGAAATTGAAGGAGATATCAGAAAATGGAAGGATCTCCCATGCTCATGGATAGGTAGGATTAACATAGTAAAAATGACAATCTTACCAAAAGCAATCTACAGATTCAATGCAATCCCCATCAAAATCCCAACATAATTCTTCACAGACTTGGAAAGAAAAATAATCAACTTCATATGGAAAAACAAAAGACCCAGGATAGCTAAAAGAATCCTGTATGATAAAGCAACATCTGGAGGTATCACCATCCCTGACCTCAAGCTCTACTATAGAGCTATAGTAATAAAAACAGATTGGTACTGGTATAAAAACCAACATACGGACCAATGGAATCGAATTGAAGACCCTGACATTAATCTATGCACATATGAACACCTGATTTTTGACAAAGAAGCCCAAACTATACAATGGAAACAAGAAAGTATCTTCAACAAATGGTGCTGGCATAACTGGATGTCAATATGTAAAAGACTACAAATAGATCCATATCTGTCACCATGCACAAAACTCAAGTCCAAGTGGATCAAAGACCTCAACATAAATCCAGTTACACTAAACTTAGTAGAAGAGAAAGTAGGACGTACTCTTGAACGCATTAGCACCGGAGACCGCTTCCTAAATATAACACCAACAGCACAGACCCTGAGCACAACAATTAATAAATGGGACCTCTTGAAACTGAGAAGCTTTTGCAGGGCAAAAGACACGGTCAATAAGACAAAAAGACAGCCTACACAATGGGAAAAGATCTTTACCAACCCCACATCTGACAGAGGATTGATCTCCACAGTATATAAAGAACTCAAGAAACTAGACATCAAAACACTAAACAATCCAATTAAAAAAGGAGCTAAAGAGATAAACAGAGAATTCACAAAACAAGAATCACAAATGGCTGAAAGACATTTAAAGAAATGCTCAACATCCTTAATCATCAGAGAAATGCAAATCAAAACGACTCTGAGATACCACCTTACACCTGTCAGAATGGCTATAATCAAAACCACTAATGACAGTCAATGTTGGAGAGGATGTGGAGCAAAGGGAACACTCCTCCACTGTTGGTGGGAGTGCAAACTTGTACAAACACTGTGGAAATCAGTATGGCAGTTTCTCAGAAAATTAGGAATCAATCGAACTACCTCAAGACCCAGCCATACCACTCTTGGGCATATACCCAAGGAATGCTGATTCATACCACAAAGATACATGCTCAACTATGTTCACAGCAGCACTATTTGTAATAGCCAGAACCTGGAAACAACCTAGATGCCTGTCAGCTGAAGAATGGATTAAGAAAATGTGGTACATATACACAATGGAGTACTACTCAGCAGAGAAAAACAATGACAGCATGAAATTTGCAGGCAAAT
>CABHPQ010102430.1:0-19170 GCA_902168405.1 Peromyscus aztecus
TCCAGGCACAAAGAATCAGACACCTTCTTCTGACTTAAGTCCCAAAGAATCAGACACCTTCTTCTGACTTAAGATGACAGTGCACATATGTGGTCCAAGACAGACATTTAGACAAAACATCCATACATATACAATAACAATAAAGAAAAAGATTGGGCTGTGGCGGCGCACACCTTTAATCCCAGCACGTGGAAGGCAGAGGCAGGTGGATCTCTGTGAGTTCAAGGCCAGCCTTGTCCACAAAGCAAGTTCCAGGACAGCCAGGACTGTTACACAAATAAACCCTGTCTTGAAAAAAAAAAGGAAGGAAGGAAGGAAGGAAGGAAGGAAGGAAGGAAGGAAGGAAGGAAAGGAGGAAGGAAGGAAGGACTCAGAGGTTGAGCCTGAAGGATACCCAAGCTGACATCTTGGTGGCTATGTAGAGAGACTCTGTCTCAAAAAAAGGAAAAAAAAAAGTCTCCCTGAAACAATGACACATTTTGCAACTTATTCTCAAATGTTTGTTTGTTTGTTTGTTTTTTGTGGGAGGGAGGGAAGTTAGAAGGGATTTCAAATTGAGTAAGCAAATGTAAAGTTAACAGTTTAGGAATGTGAATTGAGGCATTTAGAGACTGCTACCCCCAAATATGAAATCTGTACCTTTAATATGCTGGTTACTTCATAGTAGCTAGAATATCGCTAAGTAGCCTGTCTCAGTCTGCAAAGCACGGTATGTACAGGCCCCAGGGACCACACCTGCTTAAGAAATTGCAACAGGGATGGGGCCTTCTTTGAATAACCTTGTCTGAAAAAAAAAACACTCTCAACTGTTCAGTTGTCAAGGATCATCTCCATGGAAAACTCATCAACCAAGTAAAATCAACAACAACAAGAAGATAAAACACAAACCTCTCTTATCATAGAAGAAAGAGCTTTAATCAAACATTTATGTGCATATGTAAATCCAGATTAAGATAGCTATAAAACATGAACATAGATGTGGAACTGTGTGAGGAGAGAAGAGGTCTAAAGTGATAGAAGAGGGAGAGACAAAACAGAGAGAGAGGATGATCTGGCAGACATATAAAATGGTGCCTTACCAGCACGGGACTTCCACTACAGCTGGGTGGCTTTACCAGGTGTATCTGCTTCTAGGGCACAGAACAAAAGGTGTATGTACTACTGCAGGAAGGAACCAGAGGATTGAGAATGGGAAGAAGCAGCTGAGTGGACCTGGCCAACACCGGTTCCTTAAAATCCCAGAAAGGTAGGGACCCGAAAGCATGGAGGAGTCAATACCTCCATTCAAAAGATATGTCCCCTGGCCAACCAGACACATAGTATGGAAACGGCTTCAAGTAGATGATGTGGTGAAATACTTTGATTTAACATAAATGAGCCTTTTAAGGAAATTTGCCCCCAGAAAAGATGGCCTTTATTGGACAATCCAACTACCTACCATTCTGGGTCATTGTCATTAGTCACAAGAAACCAATAATGACATGAAAATGTGTAAAAATGCCTTTAATTGATCATGATGTTAACCTAGAGAAGACTCACTTCCTTTCATGCCTGAAGACAGTGGGTCAGAAATTCCGGGATATGATGGTGACATTCAGATATCGATAGATAGATAGATAGATAGATAGATAGATAGATAGATAGAGATAGAGATACATACACACACACAGTTGCTATCACCTCATCTTCAGTATTATAAGATGCTCAAATACAAATCAAAGATGAGAACAGCTCCAAAAAGAGACAAAGCCAGTTTAAATACAGAAAGTATTCAGTGGAAAGAAATAACAAGCTGTCAGCCCAGGAGTTTAAAAAAATCAATTAGGGGTGGGGTGGGTAGAACCAGGTGTGTTGAATATGGTGTCACATACCTGTAATTCCCAGCACAACTCAGGCTGAGGCACAATGATTGATCTTTTGAAATTACCTAGAGCTACACAAGTAGACCTTGGTTCGTGAAAGGGAGAGGTTATTAGTTTTTTGTCTTTTGCTTCTCAAGGAAAAAAACAAATGGTGGGTGATGCCAGTGCTTTAAGAGGATCTGGAGGACCTGTGCAGCCCAGGCTGGGAGGCCATGGAATTTTCTTCTAGGAACAGGCTAAGGTCACAAAGCTCATGGGAGCAAAGCCAGAGAGAAGGAGTGAGTTCCTGTCACCAAGCTTGGCAGCCTTGTCAAGGGCATAAGAATCAAGTCCCTGGGGGCTGGAGAAATGGCTCAGCTGCTAAGGGCTAGGCTCACAACCAAAAAAAAAAAAGCAAATCCATGGATGAGCTCTGTGTGTTCTCCTTGCCCATTGAAGAGTCAGAGATTATTGACTTCTTCCTAGAAGCATCCCTTAAGTATCAGGGTCTAAAGATCAGTAATACCAGTGCAGAAGCAGATTCAGGCTAGCCAGCAGATCAGGTTCAAGGTTTTTGTTAACACTGGGGACTACAATAGTCATGTTCATCTGGGGGTTAATGACAGGAAGTAGCCACTGTCATTCAAGGAGCCATCATATTGTCCAAGCTTCCCATTGTCCCTGTGTGGAGAGGCTACTGAGGGAACAAGATTGTCAAGCTGTGGTGGTTTGAAAGAAAATGGCTTCTACAGGCTCATAGGGAGTGGCACTACTGGAAGGTGTGACCTTGTTGGACTAGGTGTGTCCTTGTTGGAGGAAGTATGTCACTGGGGGTGGGCTTTGAGGTTTCAGAAACTCAAGCCAAACCCAGTGGCTCACTCTCCCTTTCTGCTGCCTGCCTATCTAGATATAGAACTCCCAGCTACCTCTCCAGCACCATGTCTGCCTGTGTACCACCATGTTTCCCACAACAATGATAATGGACTAAACCTCTGAACTGTAAACCAGCCCCAATTAAATGTTTTCCTTTATAGGAATTGTCATGGTCATGGTGTCTCTTCACAGCAATAAAACCCTAAGACAGAAGCCCTACACTGCTCCGAGCAAGGTGACAGGCTATAGTGGCTCCGTGCTGGTGCATTTCATCCCTGCCCCTAGGTGAACTGGCCTCATCTGTGCTCCTGGGCCCAAGAAGCTGCTGCTGATGGCAGGTATTGATGATTTCCAGATGTCAGCCAGGGGCTTCCCTGCCACCCTAGACAACTTCACCAAGGCCACCTTTGATGCCATCTTCAGGACCTACAGCAATCTGACCCTCTGACCTCAACCATGTTCATCAAATCTCCCTATCAGGAACTCTTCAATCATTAGAGTCTCTGTGCAGAGGACCCAGGCTTTATTTGGAGGCTACCACAAAGGGTAATAAGAAAAACAAAGTTAATTTAGCCTATTTAAGGAAAAATACCCTCTGAGAGTTCTGAAAAGCAGTCCCTGTTATCTGTATGTCAGGAATAGTGCCCTATGTAGCTGAATAACTCATTTAATGGGTATTCTAAATGTAATGGCAAGTATCACTGAGTACAACTGCAACCACATTTGAGCCAGAACAGACTGCTACCCATGACAATGATGATTATGACCAGTGCCAGGCATGGTGCAGGACCTCATTGGACTCATCTATTGCCACTACACAGGTGAAAGACAGGAGCCAAAGCACAGTGACAAATCTAGTGCCTACTTCCTTCATTTTGCTGAAGATAACACACAGGCATTACCACCTCTCTGCTGTCCCCATTAGCCAATTCATAATAGCTTGAGCACTTTGGCCCTAGTTGAAAAGTATTCATCTTCTGATCTCACTATGAAGAAAAATCTTGTTAGAGGCAATGACGTGAAGAAAATGATTCTAGAAAATTTCAGTGTGGAAAAAGGACCAAATGTATGGAAGAACTCTGGCAGAAGTGCTGATGAAAGATGAATCAGAGAAAGGTTCAAGTAATCCACACAAAGGAAATGAATCTGTGTGAGACAGCAGAGGAACAGGACACAGCCCAGGAGAACTGCAGAAAATGAGTGAAGTGTGTCAGACTAATGAACTGGATGTGAGTAATCAACAAACTGACAAACAAAAAGAACATGTCTAAAAATACATGTTCTACCTGAGAAAGCAGCCTAGCCTCTGCTGCTTTCCTCAAATCTCTCACACCCCCTTCTGTCCTACCAAAAGCACATTTCAGAGTTAAAACAGCAAGACAGTTTCAATGGCGCTTATCTTCTCAATAATCAGTAGCAAATCACAGAAGTCTGCATTCTTATCATCGGATTCATTAGGTGTTATCTGGGAAGGATAGCTTTGTGATTTGGGTTGACAAATACATGAATAAACTTATAAGATGCAAAAAAAAGAGACAAACCTGGCATGTCTTCTCTCATGGAGAATCTGGATACACACGTGTGGGTGGGTGTGTATAGCATGAAAGAAGAAAGGCGCTGACTACAGGAGGAGGGTGCACAGGGACGGTAATTGGGAGTAAATATGAGCAAACTACAATGTGTATATGCATGGGGAAATGGCACAAGGAAACATCATTTTACATGCTAACTAAGAAGTTAATCAAAAAAATTTACCTTATCCAAGTATGATGGCACATGCCTTTAATCCCAGCACTTGAGAGAGAGGTAGAGGCAGGTGGAGCTCTCTGAGTTCAAAGCCAGCCTGATCGACAGAGTGAGCTCCAGGACAGTCAGGGCTATGTGGAGAGACCATGTCTCAAAAAACTTTATTGTATGAGTGTGTTTGATGTATGGGTACGAGAACATGCACGTGGAGATCAGAGGACAACTTTCAAAAGTTTGTTCTCTTCCCCACCCCCCACACACACATTTTAAAGTTATCATCAGACTTGCAGGGAAAGTGCTTTACCCACTGAGCCATTTACGGGTCTGATAAGTGTGTGTGCGGGGGTGCGGGGTAGGAAAGGTCAGAGGTAGGCACTGAGTATCTTCCTCTATCCTTTCCCACTTCTTTTTTTTTTTTTTTTCTCGTTTTTCGAGATGGTTTCTCTATGTGGGTTTGGCTGTCCTGGAACTCCCTCTGTAGACCAGACTGGGCTCAAACTCACAGAGATCTTCTTGTCTCTGCCTCTGCCTCCTGAATGCTGGGATCAAAGGTGTGCAGCACCACCACCCAACCTCCATTTCATTTTTTGAAAACCAGCCTCTCACCAAACCTGAGGTTCACCAATTGGCTGGACTCACCGGCCAGCAGCCCTTGCATCCTGCTATCTTCACGGCATCAGTGGTTGGGTTACAAATGCATACTGCCACATCCGGGCCTGTACATGGATGCAGGGGGTTGGAGGAGCGGCATATCCCCAGTCCAGATAGTAATAATAACAACTTACAATGAGGACATATAAAATTCCGGATCATACTTAGTTGAAACATGTGCTTTGCTTCTCTGTGATGTCTTTGTGTACACAGTAACTTTGAATAGGTTCCTCTCTAATCTTATGTCCATTTATTTTATCAGTTCAATTATGAACAGTAACAGAATAGTGGGAAAGTTTCCCCTCTTATTAAGGATAAAGGGCATACAGGGGTGCTTTTGTTTGTGAAACTTTTTAAAATATAAAACATTTTAGAAACACATACATGGCACCAAGGAGAGAGCCTGATAACCTGGGCATAAATGAATAGTAAGGTGTAAAAAGAAATTCACATTTGGCAGAAAGTTTATGAAACACGTAAATAAATAGAGAAATTTTATTGTACATATTAATATATGAACTTTATTTTACATATATTTTTCAGTGTGTGTACATAAGCACTAGTGTGCAAACCACGGTGTATGTGTGGAAGTCAGAGGACAATGTATGACAGTCGGCTCCTTCTAACCACCATGTGGATCCTGGGGACCGAATGCAGATCATCAGGCTTGACTTCCTGACTGTGCTACAATCTCACCAGGCTCTAACATAGGAAATTGAGAATTAGTATTAGCTTCTAAATTTAGCAAGTTTTATTAAGTGACCCATGTTCATTGGCGCTAATAAACTGAGGAATAGGCTATGTTTAAAGCATGTCTGAAGAAAAAGAAAAATATTTATTATGGTTTTCCATCATCTGTACCTCATCTTTTTACAGAACAATGAATTTTAATAGAAGACAAAATATTTCAGAGTCTTGTCTAGTTTTAGATTACTCCTGTAACTGATTTCTTAATGTCTGACTCTAAAGTTCTGAAGCTACTCAGTGGAAAGCTACACAGCATTGAGTTTCAATAACTTGGGCTTATTTTAAAACATTATGCTGTTTCAAAGAGAATCCAAGTATGATTACCCTTAGATCTCTTCATATTTCATTATTATAAAAAAACTAAATATATACAAAATAAAACAAAATGATGTTGTGAATTTTCGTGTACCATTATTCTCCCTGGAAAAATTTTCAAAATCATTATTATCAGGAGAGATGGCTCAGCGATTAAGAGTACTGACTGCTCTTCCAAAGGACCCAAGTTCAATTCCCAGCACCCACATGACAGTTCACAACTGTCTGTAACTCTAGTTCCAAGGGATCTGACACCTTCACACAGATATACATGCAGGCAAAACCCCAATGCACACTAAATAGACAGATAGATAGATAGATAGATAGATAGATAGATAGATAGATAGATAGACAGATAGATCGATCTTTAAAAATATCATTATTATTGACTAATTTGTATGTGACAAGAAACACTAACTGGTTTTTTGATGTATACTTCTCTATATAACCTATTGTAGAGATCTCCTCCCCAATTTTGAGCTTCATCTACATTTTAGGTGTGATCATTCTTTGTGTGTATTTGGAGGTGGGTCCTTTGCAATGTAGGATGCTGAACGCCATCAGTAAGCTCAACCCACTAGATACCAGTTACACACACATACACAGGCACATGCACACACCAGTGTCACCTGGAGGGCAAAATTGTCCCCTTCTGCTACATTATGGTTTACTTTGCCACACATCATGATGATGCCTCCTCCCAAACTCTGAAGTATGTGTAATATGCCTACTACTCAGTATGCCACAAATGCCTGGGTGCAATGATGTCCTTTGGGGCCTTGGTTTTCCCTTTTCATGGAGCCAGCAGAACTATTTTTATATGATATGATGACTCCCTTAGGAATTGCTCAGAGCTAATTGGCTTCTTGCCCTATAAGACTGCAAAGCTATCATATCTCTTATATCCTTGTTCTCTTGATTGCTCTTTGCCATCAACATCTGGCTGTTGTCTCAGTGGATGAGAGTATTGTTCCCTGGTGATCTCAATAACTCATGGGTACCAACAAGGGAGTGAGGGACTGCAGTCTCTGAAAAAAGCTAGGACTGGGTACTTACTTTGTTGACAATCTCATGCATGGAGTGGTAGGTAGATTTTAGGTAATTTCAAGATTAAGCAGTGTTGATATCACATGAGAGTTTAGGCGATGGAACCAAAGAACAAGCACATAAAAGCCAAACAAAAGAAAAATAATAAGTGGAATATAGAAGCTTTCAGAACATCCAAAATGAAGTGAAGTTCCTAAATACAAGCTACCTGATAACTTCTGCTTTTTAGGCTACAGCTGTTGATGCCAGGCCAGTCTCCTTAGCTCCATCCTATCCAAGCTGTTTCTTTGGTGTGGAAATGACCTTTCCATTGTCTGTTAGTAGTAAAATCTTCAGTTTGGAACTGGAATCCCACAGGGGAAGTAGAGAGGAAGGAAGCAGCAGGGCAGAGGTTGGTCCAGTATCCTAAGAGAGAAAGCCGTCAACATCAGCAGGGTCAAAACAACCAGTTTGATAACTATAACCTTACTACAGAGCTGATAGGCATTATCAGAGCCCAGATTAGAACTCTTGTCTCCTATCAGTTTTTCATTGTTGGTTTCCCTTCCATTGAATTTTCCTCTTCTCTCACAACTCAGTCAAGTAATAGAGCCCACTTTCTTAACTGTATATTGCTCAGAGGAAAGATCGTTTGGGTTTTCTCCTTCTTCTTCTTCTTTTTTTTTTTTTTTTGTTTTTTTGGGACAGGGTTTCTCTGTGTAGTTTTGCGCCTTTCCTGGAACTCACTTTGTAGACCAGGTTGGCCTCGAACTCACAGAGCTCTGCCTGCCTCTGCCTCCCAAGTGCTGGGATTAAAGGCGTGCGCCACCACCGCCCAGCTGTTTGGGTTTTCTTCATTCTTATTCCAGTTTGGCTTTTGGTGATGGTGCACATGGAACTCAAGATCTTAAACATGTTGGACAAGTAAGTGCTCCTTTGCTAAACTCCACCCTTAGCCCCAATACTGGAATATGAACTTAGGTTTCATTACTTGGCATCATAAATTTGAGCACCTAAGTTATTCACTATGATTCTGTTTCTTTATCAAATAAGGCTAACCGTATCTATTGGTACTGGAAATGACTCACATTCCTTGTCTTAGTCGCTGTTCTACTGCTGTGAAAAGCCACATGCTTTTTGTTGTTGTTGTTGTTGTTGTTTTGTTGTTGTTGTTTTTTCAAGACAGAGTTTCTCAATGTAGCTTTGGGGCCTGTCCTGGAACTCGCTTTGTAGACCAGGCTGGCCTCGAACTCCCAGAGATCCGCCTGCCTCTGCCTCCTAAGTGCTGGGATTAAAGGCATGGGTCCCCACCGTCTGGCCCAAAATGCTTTTACTCCAACTTCTAAAGTCTTCATAGTCTCACAGTCTCAACAATGTTGCAAAGTCCAGAGTCTCTTCTGAGTTTCATGCAATCTCTTAACTGTAACTCCATGTAAAATCAAAAAGCAGATCACCTACATCCAACATATAATGGCATAGGATGTATATTACCATCCCAAAAGGGAGGAAAGCAAACACAGTGACGAAATACTGGGCCAAAGCAAGACTGAAAACCAGCTGGGCAAACTCCAAACTCTGCATCTCCATGTCTGATGTCAAAACCCTCTTCAGATCTCAACTCCCTTCAGCTTTGTTGACTGCAACATACTTCTTTCTCTTGGGCTGGTTCCACTCCATGTCAGCAGCTTTCGATGGCTCTGGCATCTCTAACACAATTCAGGCTTCACCAGCCAGCTTCACAAAATGGCCTCTCTAGGCCACCGTGCAGGGGCAGCCCTGACATACTCCTGGCCTCAGCTGCTTTTCTTAGTAGTGGAGGGAGATTCCATAACCCCTTTCTTCTATCCTTGACACTAAAGCCAGTATAGCTTTTTTTGGCCACCATGTGGCCAAAGCTGCCAAGTTCTGATGCTTGCAGGGACTGGAACTTGGCCTGATCAATCAGTTACATTTTTATCAGTTTTCTGTTGTTTTCTTCACTGCTTAAATGTTTCTCTGATTCATTTTATGTTTTTTTTAAAGATTTATTTATTTATTGTGTATACAGTGTTCTGTCTGCATGTATGCCTGTATGCCAAAGGAGAGCACCAGATCTCATCATAGATGGTTATGAGCCACCATATGGTTGCTAGGAATTGAACTCAGGACCTCTGGAACAGCAGCTGGTGCTCTTAACCTCTGAGCCATCTCTCCAGCCCCTCTTTGATTAATTTTCACAAGTTAGAAGCTTAGCTAGGTGGGGTCTGGCCCTGAAGTCACTATTCTCTTTATACCATTTAGCAACAGGCTTTTCTTTAAACTTTTTATCTCCTTAAGCACTGGACTTAGCTCCCTTACACTTCCTGGTATTCCTTTTCTCCTCAAACTGTATGTTTTTTTTCTCTTGTTCCAAGTTGCTTCTTTTCAGTAGAGCTGCATAAGAGTGATTACTAACAACCACATAACATAGTCAGTACTAACTAGGCTATCTTGAAATCTCCTCTGTTAATGACATTAATTCAAACTCTGGTGGGCTATTGCTGAGGCTTGACCATATAATGTTCATTGGATGAATGTGGAAGACTTTTGGACTTTGTACTAGGAAAGCAGGTAAAACACTATAAGCAAGGCTTAGTGGGCCCCTGCTACTAAGAGCTTGGAAGATAATAGTGCTGAGAACAATGTAGATTAGATCCAGCTCAAGAACTTGCAAAGGGGAATGATATTAACAACTGACCTAGAGACCATAATCATAGTATTTGAGCAAAGAATGTGGCTGGTTTTTGCTCCTTGTCCTAAAAATATGTCTGAGGCTAAGTCGAGGAGTTTTGGATTAATGGTACATGGCGCTTTATCGCATGGATATACTCAGTTGTAAACTAGTTTTCGTGTACATAAACACTGAGTCAAAGATTCAAGCACAAGTAGTTTATTAAGGAAATGTAGCCAGGATATACAAGGAAAGAACTGAGAAAAACAATTCTGAGGAGGGGATGGGCTATGGAAGGATATTTAAAAAGTGCCAGCCTCCTCCTGATCTCATAAATAAGATCCAGAACATAGGCTTTTCTGCCTGGCACAGTGCTGCATTCCTGTAATCCCAGCTATGTAAGAGGCTGAGACAGGAGGAGTTTGAGTTCAATATCAATCTGGTTAAGATAGTGAAACCCTGTTTTAAAAAGGGAAACAAAAATAGTCACTTTAAAGAAGGCAAAGGTGGGTTACATGGGAGGGCTTAAAGGGAGGAAAGGGAAGGGGAAAATGATGTAATTGTAGTATATCTAAAAATTAATATTAAAAAACTAAA
The DNA here is from genome assembly GCA_902168405.1 of Peromyscus aztecus. Taxonomy (NCBI): domain Eukaryota; kingdom Metazoa; phylum Chordata; class Mammalia; order Rodentia; family Cricetidae; genus Peromyscus; species Peromyscus aztecus. The sequence continues at coordinate 10,486 of CABHPQ010102430.1, forward strand.
ATTTAAATTTAAAAATATATTTACATATTTAAAGCATTTTTTTAAAGACAGCAGAGAAGGAAAATGGAGACATTGGACAAACAGAAAAAGGAGAATATAGGATTTAAAACCTAAATATAACAGAAATTTATAAAAATTTACATATACCAAATATTCAAGTTTTAAAAAACTAGGGTATTATCTTGACTTAAAGAACTGGCTATATTTTTTAGAGACAGCCCTAAAGCCCAGGGACAAAAAAGTTTGCAAATACTTTGAAAAAAATTAGGGAAAGACACTAGACAAATACAACGGTCAATGAAAACAAAGCTGTGATAGGTACATTGGTATTAGATTAAAGACTAGGGGCTAGAATGTAGCTCAAGGGTAGAGTATTTACCTAACATGTGTTAAGCCCTAGCTTCGATCCCCAGCACAAATCACACACACACACACACACACACACACACACACACACACACACACACACAGGAATTAAAGAGAAAAGAGAAAATAACTAGAAAATTCAAAGAGACTTAAGGAGGCAGCACCTCCCCTCCCCCTCTTCCCCAACAACCAGGGAGCCCACCCATCCTGGAGCTGGCCTGTGTTGTAGCTTCCACTGCACCAAGGGCTTGAGAATCCCTGTAACAGCTGCCCACAGGCATCATCCATTCTTCCTGGAGTGGCATTGGGCAATACTGCTGTTCCAGCTGCTGCATAGACAGACCTATATCTTTCTGTCTCACAGGTATGGGAACTAACTCTGTTTTATGGGCATCGTTGTAGCCATTGTTTCCACACTCCAGTTCCAAGAGATAATTCTGCAATGTTTTGTTTGGTTCCTATAAAGACAGTGTGCAGGGAAATCCTTCCAGAACTGGCTCTGCCCTCCCAGGCCAATTGACCAGTTTACACCTTGGTGAACAGCTCAGATCATGACTGCTGAAGGAACTACAGCAGCTAGGGGAACAGGTGGAAGGATCAGAAAGCAGTGAGAAAAATGCTTGTGAAGCACATAACAGAACCAGCCAAGAGTTAAGGAGCCGCTGGAATGTCTGCTGACACACTGCGTGAAGGTGCCAGTGCTTGTCCTGGACACACCCTTGCCAGCCAAAACACCCTGAAGGACCTAACATCTTTTTTCTTCTTTTCATGCTGCCAGCCATGTATTCAAGTGCAAAACCGAAGTTTCTTCTACTACTGTTTCCATTGTTTTCAACAGTACCAAAGACGGTGAAGACGCCCACGCTGGACTGGTGAAGGGCAAGGACAGACAGTTCAGGGGAGTTACTTGACACCGAAGAAAGAAGTCCCTGGGTTTAATAACGGAAGATTGGGCTTTCCTGAGTGTATTTCCACCAGCCCACAAGTAACAAATCAGTTGAAAAGAAAATTGTCAGAAAGCCTTTCTTCTGAAACAAAACTCAGGTTGTCCCTACGGCTCAGCCTACCTCTAAGCCTAACAGGTAGCATTCCATCCCAGGAACACATGGTGGAAGCAGAGAATCAACTCCTGCAAGTCACTCTCTGACCTCTGACCTCCTCCACACACTTGGCAGGGCATATGTACCCACACCCACACAAATAAGTAAGTAATTGTAAATAAATTAACTAAAATAAAACAAAACGGTTGCAGTTGTATTCAGAAGCCACTGTGGCCTTTATAAACAGAATAACCCCCAAAGACTTCCAAGAACTTCATAAGCAAACAGAGAAGGAAAGGACCATTGTTGGCAGAGAACGGATTGTTCCATTATTTGTTACAGGAGGAAGCCATTTCTGCCATCCATTTTGAAGCTAATGAAGAATTGAAATAAGCGCTGTGATCTATGAAGACATGCACCATGGGTTCAGAATATTTTTGTTACCACCTATGGGCAGATTCCATCCTGGCTGAATCTTGACAATCCCAGAGTGACAATGGTAACAGAGGGGGGGGGGGGGGGGGGGGTTCAAAATTTAACCCACTTGCCAAGTTTCAGTTCACCTGCTATTCAAAGTCACACCCATCATATCCAGCGACTGTCACAGACATTCGTTTAGCCGACAGTGAAAAAGCAGTCCGGCTCTCAGGACCACTCCCCACACCCCAAGGTCCAGATGGCGGCCAGTGTGGGTGATGAGCACAGCACAGATTGGTCTTCTCAGTATAGCACGGTGCCTGGGGCCAGCAGAGAGAATGGCATGGAGATTCCCAGGCACAAGAACCCAGAGTGGCAGAAAGGACGCCAGGCCCTGGCCAGCCACCATCAGCAAAGCAGAGGCTGCCAGCCGCTCCAAAGCCAGCCGCAGTGGGCCTGTGGCCAGCTCACAGTATGTCTCTCAGACAGAAGACTTAGCTTTACAGCGGCACTACCAACGGTAGCAGCAATACAGCTGTGCCTATCTTTACAGCAACCACTACCCCATGAGCATGTCCCAGAGCTACAGCTCCCCCTCCAAGTATGGGGTGGCCAGCTCCTGAGGCTCAGCTACAGCCCAGCAGCAACATGTTGGCTTCCTGGCACCAGGGACTCTGAAGCAGCCTCCAGTCCCTGGCATGGAGGAGAGTATGGTCTACTAGGCTTTCCCTCAGCAGATACCTGAAGCCCAACCCCCTCAGCCCTCAAACCCTCAGCATAGGACACATGGTCCAAGCAATGGCCCTCAGCCTGGAACAGCCCCAGCCACTCAGCACAGTCAGGCAGGGGCACCTATAGGGCCTCGCAGTTACAGAAAGCTTGCCATGGCCAAGAAGGGTCAGCAGTTGTGGACCCACAGAAAGCCAGCCCCTTGAACTGGAGGTCTCAAGTTCAACGTCCAGAAGCAGCTCTTTGCTGTCACCAAGCAGAACTTCAGCTCCAATGCAGAGGGTCAACAAAGCAGCTTTGGCCTCCAGCCCAACTCTGAGAAAGCTCAGAACTACAGTGGTCCTTCTGGCTGGGCGGGGCCGGGGGGGGGGGGGCTGTCAGGGAAGCCAGATGATTGGCCTCAGGATATGAAGGAATATGTGGAGCCATGCTTCACCACCCTTGAGTCAGCCAAGGACAAGGACCGGACAAAGAAGCTGCTCAAGGACGTGCTACAGGCCCAGCTCAAGGGTGGCTCTGCCTATACCATCGACTGGAACCATGAGCCTCTGCCTGGGCTGCCCAGAGAGCATGTGACTGAGAGGCCCAAGAAGAAGCAATGGGAGGCCTCTAGCAGCTTTCACCCTCCCGGAAGGGTAGGCTTCCAATCCCAGCGAGGGACACCCGGGGCTGGTGGTTGCTGGCTGAGCCCGGGGTAGCAGCTTTGCCAAGTTTGGCAACTGTAGCGTCTTCATGGAATACAACAGCTCTTCCTCCAGCATGGATTCCTGCTCCTGCTCTTCATCCAGGTCCCCCAACTGCCACTTCTGGAGAAGTGATTCCCACTCAGTCTCTGACAGCTCCTACTCAGGGAACGAGTGTCACCCTGTAGGCCACAGGAACCCATCCCCGAAGGGTCAGGGTGGTCGCGGGGTCCACATGGATGGGGTTGAGGCAGGGAACAGCGCAGAAAGAGACACGACCTAGCTCTCAGCAATCACACCATAAGAAGATGGCAGCACTGGAGGACCCAGAGCATGAGCTTAAGAAGCAAAAGAAGACTGCGCCTTGAACCTTTGGTGCTGCAGATGAGTAACCTGGAAAGCAGTGAAGCTGACCCTGACTGGCAGGAGCCTCAGATTGTGAGCACCTCTCCTGACATCACAAAGCACTGTCTGCATCTCACCAGTGCCCCAGACCCAACAACAATGCGACCTGTGACTGTTTTGAAGAAGTCTCTGAATGGTCAAGTCCCACAGGAAGGAGAAGCAAGACTATGCCTTCGCCCGTGAGCAGATGAAGTCCATTCGGCAGGACCTAAGGATGCAAGGAATCCTCACCAAGTTCACTATGGAGGTGTATGAGATGTATGCCCGCATTGTCTTGGAGAAGGGTGACCATGAAGAATTCAACCAGTGCCAGACACAATTCAAGTCACTGTATGTGGAAAACTTGGCAGGTAATGTGGGTGAATGTACTCTATACCAAATCTTCGACTACATCTTTACCGAGAACTCTGGAGATAACACTATGGAGCTGGCATACCTCATGGGGAGCTGAAGGCAGACCCCTGTGTGTCCCATGTGTTGGCACTGAAGGCAGCCTGGGCCCTAGGCAACTACCACTGCTTCTTCTGGTTCTATTGCCATGCATATGTATGGCTGACTTGTATGTCTGGCTACCTTGTAGACAAGTTTGCAGACCAGGAGCTCAGGCCACCCTAAAGGTCATGATGAAAACCTTCTGCCCTGCACTGTCTGTCTCCTACCTTTAGTCCCAGCTGGCCTTCTAAGGCTATAGACGCGTGCCTGGCCTTCCTAGAGCCCTTGGGCCTGTCCTACATTGGCCCAGACAATTCCAGCATGGACTGCAGCCTCAGCCTGGCGCAGCTGCCAGCCTTCTGAGCACCCATCAAGAAGGATAGGATTAGGACTGTGGCCCAGGGATTTCGTTTTGAGCCATGGACATGGCTTTTAAATTAATTTATGGGGAGTGGGCTCCAGGAAGAGCCAGCATCCCTAACCCTGTTTCCCACCCGGGATCTGTGCAGAGATTTTCCTACGTTTTTATTTTTTGTCTCAGAGGGGATAATTGGGAGTATAGTGGAAGAGGATGGGGGTGGGGACTCCAGGGTCTGTGTTCCCCTCTCACCTCCACTAATGCTGTCTCAGTGTTTTTTCTCTCTCTCTTTCGAGCTCGTACTCCAGCACCTGACCTTGCGTGCTGGCCCATCCCATGCTGGGGGCCAGCAGAAGACAGGCCGTCCAGCCCGCACCCGCCCGCAGCGGGGCACCAGCCAGCCACATCTATTGCCTCGTCTGCCTCTTCAAAGACTCTTGTTGTCCAGCCATTGGGGCCTCAGTGCTTGGGGTGAGGGAAGCTCCTTAAAGACTATGCCCCACCCCAGAAATGCAGCCAGCCAGACCAGCGCAACCTGCACTGAGGCCTCCAAGGCCTTCGCAGGACCATGCCGGCCGGGCTGCCTCGTCTTCCTCGAGTTCTATTGTCTCCGTGTCCCTTCCTCCCTCGGCTCCAGTGTTTCTTCTGATTTTTTCTCTTCCCTCCCTCCTCTTCCTTTTCCCTTCCTGCTCCCTGGTTCAACATGGGTAAAACAGCTACCCTCCCTTCCTTCCTCCCCTCTGCCTTCATGGATCACCAGCACGGGTCATGTTTCCTTCTCTTTTCTCTCTGTGTGTGTTTAAGTTATTTTTCTTCTTCCCCCCCTTTTCTTTTCAGCCCTCCCCCTTCTTCTGCCATATAACTGGAGGATGTGCTAGAGGCTGTAAACAGCTGGACTGTCAGGCTGCTTTTTTTCCAGATGCCTCCTCCTCCCCACCTCTCCCCTCTGCTCACTTCATTCTCCTTGAACATTGAGTACAGTACATGTTGAAAGCTTGAAACCAAAATTAGAGAGGAGGGAAGGAGAGAGAAAAGAAGGCTTTTTCAATAAGATTTGTGAAAATTTGGTATGATGATTTCTCTGGTAACAGTGGAGAGAGTCACCAGAGTGAGTCTCGGGGGACAGGGGTATCAGAAATATTGGTATTAGATAGACTTAGCAGTTTCAGAAAGAATAAACAGTGTTTCTTATTGTAACCAAGAACATGAAGATTCCTGGTTCACTGTGGGTTTGATGATGGTGATAGTGGGCAAGAACGTTTTCAAGAACTGTAGAAAGTAACATCTCCCAAACCAGACCCACTATGTAATCCCAAAGGCGTGTTATTTTCTTATTTCAGCTTTCCACAAATAGCCAAAAGAAGAATTGAAGGTGCTGTTAATGGCAGTCCAATAATCCAACAGGATTCTGCCAATAAGTGGTGAACTATCTCCCTCCTAATGTACAGTGGAATGAATACAACCACAAGATATTTTCACGTCACATTTCAAAGCACAGATGATGAAGAGTTCAAAATCCAGATAACAGTAGAGGTGGGTGCAGGGAGGCACCGAAACTGAATTCTACAACCCAGAAACCTTGTTTTAAAAGTTGGTCAACCCCATAACACTTCTTCTAGAGGCAAAAATCCCTCTCAGGATGTTCTCATTGAAAAACACTTCATAAAGGTATTCACATGACAGAGGGAGTCCCAGAGGAGGTGAAAATTCCCCTGGCAAATGTTTAACTCCTTCCAAAAGAGGCTTGAGTCTCAGCAACTTGTACTTGAAACTGGAACATGGAGAAATCACTTTAGAGAGTTACAATCTACACAAGTCAGGCTTTGCTGAGGTCATTTCTAATGAACTTACAAGGTACTAAAGTAAAAAACAAATTCATGACTTACTGAGATAAATTACAAGTTGGAGACCCTACTGGACAAACCAGTTCAAAAACCCAAGCAATGTTGGAGCTTCTCAAAGATTGCAGAGGCCAGCATTCCCAGCAAGGACAATAAAAGTCTATGGGCACTAACCAGGATCAGAATTCACAGCTGATTTTTGGAAACCAAAGCAAGATTGACATTAGAAATTAGCCCGGCAGTGGTGGCACACGCTCTTAATCCCAGCACTCAGGAGGCAGAGGCAGGCGGATCTCCGTGAGTTCGAGGCCAGCCTGGTCTACAGAACAAGATCCAGGAAAGACGCAAAGCTACACAGAGAAACCCTGTCTCTAAAAAACAAACAAACAAAAAAAAAAGAAATTAGAAATTAAGACCCAAAGTGTGGCAGGCCAGGGTGTATCAATGGAAAGGTGTTTCAAATTATTCCACCTGAAAGTCATGTGGAAAAGTAAAACTCATAGTGGAAGGAGGGGACAAAAACAGCAAGGGGAGAAAGGCTGAGGATCATCTATCCACTAAGGAAGTAGTAACTGGAAGGACACAACACATGCTAAGTGTCTTGGGCTTTTTGCTCAGGGGAGAAAGAGTATTTCCATGGTATTCTTGAAGAAAGATCACTGAAGATGCAATTGACACAATTTACTAAGAGCAAATATATTAGAAGACAACTAAAAGCCGGGCGGTGGTGGTGCACGCCTTTAATCCCAGCACTCGGGAGGCAGAGCCAGGTGGATCTTTGTGAGTTCAAGTCCAGCCTGGGCTACAAAGTGAGATCCAGGACAGGCTCCAAAGCTACACAGAGAAACCCTGTCTCGGAAAAAAAAAAAAAAAGACAACTAAAAAGCATTTTCAGATTCCCTGGAATATGTAAATAAAATTTTTGTTTGTTTGGTTGGGTTTTTTTTTTTTGGTTTGTTTGTTTTGTTTTCCCAGACAGGGTTTCTCTGTGTAGTTTTGGTGCCTGTCCTGGATCTCACTCTGTAGACCAGGCTGGCCTCGAACTCACAGAGATCCGCCTGGCTCTACCTCCCGAGTGCTAGGATTAAAGGCGTGTACCCCACTGCCCAGCGTAAATAAAACTCTTAATAGCAAGTTTGGATTCAGATCTCAGAAAGTCCTTCCGCAGATATCTCATATGACTAACTAAACTGTTGTGCAAGAACTGCAAGACATGTTCCCTGAAGAATTTGATACTATGTCATCTCACAAAGTGTGTGATTCTGAGGACATGCAGTTTCCTTTCTTATTTGTATTACCTCATAAGTGTGGTTCAATGACTGGATGTCTCAGGTATTCTTAGTTAGGTTCCTATTGACCAAAAGCAACTTAAGCAGGAAGGGGTTTATTTCAGCTTACAACTCTCAGGTTCCACTCCATCACTGAGGGAAGTCAGGACAGGAACTCAAGCAGGGAAGGAACCAGGAGGCAGGAGCTGATGCAGAGTCTATGGAGGGATGCTGCTTACTGGCTTGCTCCTCGTGTCTTGCTTTCTTATATACCCCAGGAACACCTAACCAGGGATGGCACTAGCCACATCAATCATCAATCAAGAAAATGTACTACTAACTTGCATATAGGTAACTCTTATAGAGGCATTTTCTTTTTCTATTTTTCATTTTTCTTTATTAAGAAAACAAATCCCACCTCCTCCCTCCTCCCACCCCCCAGCCCTCTCTCCCAAGCCACCCGGCATCCCCACATCCCCCAAATCAAGGTCTCCCATGGGAAGTCAGCAGAGCCCGGCACACTGAGCTTAGGCAGGTCCAAGCCCCTCCCCACTGCACCAAGGCTGTGCAAGGTGTCACACCACAGGCACCGGATTCCCAGAAGCCTGCCCATGCACCAGGGATGGATCCTGATCCCCCTGCCTGGGTGCCCCCCCCCCAAACAGTTTGAGCCAAACAACCGTCTTCCATATCCAGAGGGCCTAGTCCAGTCCCATCGGAGCTCCACAGCCACCAGTCCACAGTTCTTGAGCTTCCACTAGTGTGGCCAGTCATCTCTGCACGTTAGAGGCATTTTCTTAATGAATGTCCCTCTTCCCAAATGACTCTAGCTTGTGTCAAGTTAACACAAAACTAACCAGGACACAAGTCTTTAATGAAATTGATACAAACCAAGCTGGTATCTTGTCTGACAGGAAATCTAAACACTGGCTGCCAGAATTCATGACTGGCCTTTAAGTTTACAGCATTTGACAAAGTCTGGAACACAGGTTAATAAATTGCACAAAAAGGATGCCGGGTAGCAGTGACACACACCTTTAAACCCAGCACTTAGGAGGCAGAGCCAGGCAGACCTCTGTGAGTTCAAGGCCAGCCTGATCTACAGAGCGAGATCCAGGACAGGCACCAAAACTACACAGAAAAACA
>CABHPQ010102431.1:0-24892 GCA_902168405.1 Peromyscus aztecus
TCGATGGTTAAGATGGCGGCGCCTGGGCGACATTGGCGGCTCTAGGTGGGCGACCTGTTTGTGGGCTTGCTAAGCGCTCGTCCCGGGCGTGAGGAGTTAAGAGTGCGGTGCCGCGGAGGCGGGACCAGGAGCGGAAGTGGTTGTGGGCGCCTTTGCCACCGCCGCGGACGCCGCCGCCGAGGGGCTGGTTCAGGTTCGCGGGTTGCTGCCGGGGACCCGGAGCGGGTGCGCTGTGAGCGGAGAAATGGTGAGGACCCGCTGGGAACGGGGCTCCGAGGCAGAGGGCGGTGGGGTTGGCGGCGGCTGCCTGCTGGCAGGCGAGCCGGGGTGCCGGGGCTGGGGGCCGATGGGGAAAGGTGTGTGATGGGGTTGGAGGGGGAGCCATCTGTGAGTTCTTTGATGAACCGTTTGTAGGGGGTCCATGGTGGAACTTGAGGCGAGACTCCAAGACGGCAGTTTTGTAGGAAAGCTTCACCTGAGGTCCCTTGGTCAGGGAGCTAGGAAGGACTTGGCCATGAGTATTTACACAGGCTCTGGAGAGCCGTCATCGGCGGGGGGTGGGGTCTGTGAGCTAAGTTACGGAGACTTGTGGGAAGCCGGGATGGGACAGACAGCAGAATAAATGAAGTGGTATCCGGGCAGAACTCTTGAAGGAGACAGTGTGGTAAGTGCGTGTGATGAGCAGTTAGAGTGACAGGGTGCTTGTCAGTGGGGTGTGTGATGGGAGGGAGGTCTGGGGCAGAGGGATGGAGAGAAGTGTAAGTCATGAGGCCCGGGGTTGAGTGATGAGGGTCTGGGTGAACTGTGATGGAGAGGCGAATTGGAAGCTGTGAGGGGAAGGAAGTCCAAGGACCCAGTAGGAATCTGTGGTGAGCCGTGGTGGAGCTGTAAGGGGGAATTAAGGAGTCATCATTGGGGTGGGGGGGGTCTCGCAGGAAGGAGACGGTTCAGACCTGGAACCTCCAGATGCCGGGGAGGACAGCAAGTCTGAGAATGGGGAGAACGCTCCCATCTACTGCATCTGCCGCAAACCGGACATCAATTGCTTCATGATGTGAGCTAGGGAGAGGCAGGTGGGCTGCCGCCTGGCAGGGTTGGGGAACGCCGATGAAGCATACCCCTCATGTCTCTACCGCTTGCTCCATTACATGCAGTGGATGTGACAACTGCAATGAGTGGTTCCATGGGGACTGCATCCGGATCACCGAGAAGATGGCCAAGGCCATCCGGGAATGGTACTGTCGGGAGTGCCGAGGTGAGGCCTGTGCATGGGCAGGGAAGGCAGGTGGGCTCCAGGAGATGAAGAGGAGCCATAATGGGAGGGATCCTGGGTAATCTTGGTGTCCTCTGTGGACAGAGTGATTGTTGGTCTCTGGTGGATTGGAATGGAATGCCAGCCCCCATGTGAGCAGTAATGGAGGATCCTAAAGGAAGGGGGAACTTTCTCCTATAGCGTGAGCCAGACAAGTAGGTGGGGTGGGAACAGAGAAAGAGCTTCTGGGATCATTCAGATCCTTCCTGCAAACCCACTTTGGTCCCACTCTTTGCCTCACAGAGAAGGACCCGAAGCTGGAGATTCGTTATCGGCACAAAAAGTCCCGGGAGCGGGATGGCAGTGAGCGGGACGGCAGTGAGCCCCGGGATGAGGGAGGAGGGCGCAAGAGGCCTGCTTCAGATCCAGAACTGCAGCGCCGGGCAGGGTCAGGGACAGGGGTTGGGACCGTGCTTGCTCGGGGCTCCGCTTCGCCCCACAAATCTTCTCCACAGCCTTTGGTGGCTACACCTAGCCAGGTGAGTGACTTGCGGTGGTTGGGGAAGGTGAAGTTCCGCTTTGGGCCCCCTTTGGGTTCCTGATCTCTACCCTGGGCATCGTCCCCGCAGCATCACCAGCAACAGCAGCAGCAGCAGCAGCAGCAGCAGCAGCAACAGATCAAGCGGTCGGCCCGAATGTGCGGCGAGTGTGAGGCATGCCGGCGCACCGAAGACTGTGGCCACTGTGACTTCTGCCGTGACATGAAGAAGTTCGGGGGCCCCAACAAGATCCGGCAGAAGTGCCGGCTTCGCCAGTGTCAGCTGCGGGCACGGGTGAGCATGGACAGGGCTGGGCAGGAGCGGGTGGGAGAGCATGTCTGGGAGGCCCAAGTAGGGCTGTAGCTTGAGCTACAAATGGGAGAGTGCAGGAGGGGTGGAGCATGATTATGTCCAGACAAGCGGGAGGGGGTCCAGCATGTTCAGGTGAATGCCACATGCCATAACCAGCTGGCAGGGACTGTATGTTTTTAGGTGGTCAGACATGCCAGGTCACAACAGGTAGAACCAAGCATATCTTCGTGGTGAGGGGAGGGATAAAACTACTTTTGGTGAGGCCAGGCAAGGATGAGTAAGTAGTCGGGGCTAGGACAGGGTGACCCTCCCATTTTCCTGGGGCTGACCTAGGCCTTCCTCCTGCGCACAGGAATCGTACAAGTACTTCCCTTCCTCGGTGAGTCCAGCCCCCCAGGGCGGGGCAGGGCATGCGGGCAGGGCGGTCAGGGCCAGTCCTGAGATTCTGCCCCGCAGCTCTCGCCGGTGACGCCCTCAGAGGCCCTGCCAAGGCCCCGCCGGCCACCACCCACTCAACAGCAGCCACAGCCATCCCAGAAGCTGGGGCGTATCCGTGAAGATGAGGGGACAGTGTTGTCATCCGTGGCTAAGGAGCTACCGGAGGCTACAGCAACACCTGAGCCACTTTCCGATGAGGACCTAGCATTGGACCCTGATCTGTACCAGGACTTCTGTGCTGGGGCCTTTGATGATCACGGCCTAGTGAGTAACAGGGGCGGCCTGTGGTGGAGGAGCAAGGGGAGAGGGTGAAGTTACAGGAAGGGAAAGAGGAGGCAGAGGGCGCACGAGGCTGCTTTGGGAAATGAGGAGGTAGGTGGTGGTGTCATGAGTCGGTCAGGTGGTCAGCGCGTGCCCTGCTTGCAGCCCTGGATGAGTGACGCAGAAGAGTCCCCGTTCCTGGACCCGGCCCTGAGGAAACGGGCGGTAAAAGTGAAGCACGTGAAGCGTCGAGAGAAGAAGTCTGAGAAGAAGGTGATGGAGAGGGTAAAACGGGTGTTACAGGGAGAGGATGGGGCGGGGAGGGCCAGAAAGCTGGCGTGCAGAGGCAGAGGAGGTCTGAGGCCGACCTCTGTTGACCTTGACATGACATGTCTCGCCCCTCAGAAGGAGGAGCGGTACAAACGGCATCGGCAGAAGCAGAGACACAAAGACAAGTGGAAACACCCGGAGAGGGCCGACACCAAGGACCCTGCGTCCCTGCCGCAGTGCCTGGGGCCCGGCTGCGTGCGTGCCGCCCAGCCTGCCTCCAAGTACTGTTCCGATGACTGTGGCATGAAGCTGGCGGCCAAGTGAGTCTTTCCTGGGGCCCCGAAGGGTGTCAGAAAGTAAAGAGTAGGCATGCCCAGAGCTTCCCCTCCAGACATCTACAGTTAGTTGTCTATGTATGTATGTATGTATGTATGTCTGTCAAACCCCCACCTGGCCACGAGAACCCACTGTTCGGTCACCGCCTGCCCCTCCCCCTCCCCTTCAGTCACGTCTGTCCCTTCACTGTCCCTTGATCACCCCACTCACTGCTTTTGGTGTTTCTCTGCCTGCACTTCACTGTCCCCCTGCAGCCGAATCTATGAGATCCTCCCCCAGCGCATCCAGCAGTGGCAGCAGAGCCCCTGCATCGCCGAAGAGCACGGCAAGAAGCTCCTAGAACGCATCCGTCGTGAGCAGCAGAGTGCCCGCACCCGTCTCCAAGAAATGGAGCGCAGGTTCCACGAGCTCGAGGCCATCATTCTTCGAGCTAAGCAGCAGGCTGTGCGTGAGGACGAGGAGGTAAAGAACCAGTATGGCTAGGCGGGCGCCCGTCCCTTGTCCTGCCTGGCCTCATCTTTCTTTTCACCCTCTACAGAACAATGAGAACGACAGTGATGATACAGATCTGCAGATCTTCTGCGTCTCCTGTGGGCATCCCATCAACCCCCGCGTTGCCTTGCGCCACATGGAGCGTTGCTATGCCAAGGTCAGGGGCCGTTCTAAGGGAGGGGACAGGGTGGGGATGTCAGTGGGCCCCCAGGGCCCGCAGATTGATTGTGTGGGTGGTATCTTGAGAGGGCACCCAAAGTCCTTTTATTTGTGCTCATCCTTCCAGTATGAGAGCCAGACATCCTTTGGGTCCATGTACCCCACACGCATTGAAGGGTGAGTAAGGGTGCCACGTGGAGTTAAGAGAGGGGTAGTTAAGGCTGGGATTAGAACTGGGGTTATGTGTGGAATTGGGGCTGGAAATGGGTATGTGGGTATGGGCCTCTGAAGTGGTCAAGGAGCTACTCAAGGCTGCTCTCCTGCTAACCTCTACCAGGGCTACCCGACTCTTCTGTGATGTCTACAATCCTCAGAGCAAAACATACTGTAAGCGGCTCCAGGTGCTATGTCCTGAGCACTCACGGGACCCCAAAGTAAGGCTTTCCTTCAATCCCCTGCATCCATTTGTTCCTTTCTCTCTCCCTCCCTTCTTTTTTCCCATCAACTTCCACTTCCTCTCTTCCCTGTTAATCATGTCCAGTTTCTCCCCTTTGGCCTCCTCCTTTTCACACTCCTTCACTTCTCCGTGCCTCCTCTTAGCTCATCGCCTCTGCCCGTGGTGTCCCTGCAGGTGCCAGCCGATGAGGTCTGCGGGTGTCCACTTGTACGGGATGTCTTTGAGCTCACAGGTGACTTCTGCCGCCTGCCCAAGCGCCAGTGCAACCGCCATTACTGCTGGGAGAAGCTTCGGCGTGCAGAAGTGGACTTGGAGCGTGTTCGGGTGGTAGGTTTTAACACCGGGTGTGAGCAGGCAGCCTGGGCTCCGGGGGCTGCTTCTCACGCGTCCTTCCGCTTCCTTGGCAGTGGTACAAGCTGGACGAGCTGTTTGAGCAGGAACGAAATGTTCGCACAGCCATGACCAACCGAGCAGGCTTGCTTGCCCTGATGCTGCACCAGACCATCCAACACGACCCACTCACTACCGACCTTCGATCTAGTGCCGACCGCTGAGCTCCACCAGCCCAGAGCCCCTCAACCCTGCATTCCAGTTAGGGGAGTGGCCCTGCATCGCCCGCTTTCTGTTCCTCCATTCATCCGTTTCTTCCACCGCTCCTTAGTTTTATCCCTCTGCCCATCTACTTTTTGGCTTCCGTTTTTTGCCCTTATTAAAGGGCCTCTGATTTCCCGTTGTCGCTGTCTGTCCCTCTCCATATTCAGTGCTGGGGTGAGACCGTGGAGTTTACTCACCCCTAACTCTACCCTCCCCGTAAACAAACGGGTTTTGTTAATAAAATTTTCAACAACCAGTAAGGGTGTCTCTTGAGAGTCTTCTTCCTTCTATTTTCAGCTGTGGTCCCAACCCCTGACAGGGTAGAGGTGGCATGTCTGTACCCGGGAGGGGCTGTGGTAAAGGCGCAGGCTGGGATTTCCAGCTGACTCCTCTTGGTTGCCTTATGCTGTGAGAGTGTGACCTATTTGAGGAGATTCCAATGATCTGTACTCAGGGCCCCGTCTTGGTATAGTGGTATCCTGTCAGCGTTAACTGTGATCGTGTGTGTGTGTGTGTGTGTGTGTGTGTGTGTGTACCTGGACCGCCTTTGTACCAGGGTACATCTTCTCGAGACCAGAGGTCATGCACTCAGGTTGCCTTCTCCTCCCAAAGACCAAGGGGATGCTTCTTCACCAGGAGCTCCACCCAATCTGTCCTGCCCAAAAGAGACACAGAAGAATGCCATTCAGCAATTGATGAAGAGTCTTGCATTTGTAGGCAGTTGGGAGCATGCTCATACCAAAGAGACCCTTCAACCCCAGAGAGAGGCAGGATAATAGGGCTTATAAAGCCGAACCACAACTGCATTAGACCAAGGCCGGGCGGCAGAGGTTTCGCATTTCCTGTTAAAAGATTGCAAATGCTCTAGTTGATTAAAACAACGGTCTTCCTGAAACTACAGGTATGGCGAGACTAGAATGTTGTAAGCAATATGTGGTTAGCCAGGCTGGGGGGTGGTTGTGTGAGGCACACAATGGGATTCCCTTGTTAGTTTATTCTCCACTGGTCTCAGCAGAGTCAAAGCGCTGACTTCTTATCTTCCGGTGGCATGGCGTGGTACTGGGCCCTTATGAGTGTTAATCTGACAAAGGCTGTTCGCTGTTTGATGAAGTTTAAGAACCAGTTGATTAAACAAAGCCCAATTGTCAGTCCTAGGAGGAGAAGAATGAGGAGACTTTGAGACCCGTATGTAAGGTAGTCAGCCGTGGATTCCAACCAAACCAGCAACGGAACCAGGAACTGTTGGCCTCTTTCCTTTTGGTGTTTACTTAGATTTTCTTTGACCATTTTATAAGGTGTTTTTAATAAGGACATATTTGCATAGCAACAGCTAGCTTTTCCTAAGGATACACATAGATCTCACCAAAACATGAACAGTGCATCTAGCCCTTCCCCCCAATTCTGTAGAACTGTCTCAGCCAAAGATTTCAACCTGATTGAGAAGCATTTCACTGGAAGTCAGTAGGTGTCCTATATCCCCATGGATTTGTGGGTCATCTGGGATATTCCAACCTCACTTCTTGAGATAGTCATTAGGGCTGCTGTTTCAGCTGGGCTAAGTCTTCAGAGGAGAGAGATCAAGAGTCTCCAGCATACAGTGGAGCTGGAAGCCAGGAGGGAATGTGCTCTGAGCACCCTTGGGCCATTGTAAGCATATACCTGGGGAAAACGTGGATGGTAACACACAAGGTTAGACTCCTGTAGTCTGTCAGAGGCCAAGCATTACTGTAAGTACAGAGTACAGGCTAACCAGGATCCCTGCAGTGCCAAGTAGACTTTTGAATCAGACAGGCTGAGGGTGAAAGTATACTGCAGGATTCTGAGAAGGGAGTTTTTTGGAAATTAGAGTCATGTTATAAAGCATGAAAAACTATCCGTTCTATCTTCCTAAGGTTAACTGCAGGGCAGAGACAGGACAGGTGGACTTGCTGTCATTTGTAACAACTGGTATTTTTATCTCTGGCCCTGCATAGTGAGGCAGTTTGGAATTCAAAGCCAGCAATCTCCAGCAAATCTGGGCTGAGAAGGATTAAGCAGCTGGTGTATTTCTTCTGACATGGGAAACAAGACTCAGAGATTGTGGGGAACTGCATTTGATTGATTCAGAATGGGGTAGAGGTAAAGAGAGGGATGAAGTCGGGTGCTGTGGGAGAGGCAAAAAGTGGGTCTCCTACATTGGCTATAGAGACAATTGGCCCTGGTGGCAACCATTGGTTAACGGGTGGGCAAAGCTCCTTCATTATATTCTATAATGTACAATCAGAGGTTCCAGGTGGACACAGCTCTCCTGAAATAGTTAAGGACCTGTTGTATCCAAATGAAGATAACTATGCTGGATAGTTTTGTGTGAACTTGACATAGACTAGAGTCAGTTGAGGAAAGGCCTCCATGAGATCCAGCTGTGAGGCATTTTCTCAATTAGTGATCAGTGGGGGAGGGCCCAGCCCATAGCGGATGGTGCGATCCCTGGGCTGATGGTCCTGGGTTCTCTAAGAAAGCAGACTGAGCAAGCCATGGGGAGCAAGTCAGGAAACAGCACCCCTCCATGGCCTCTGTATCAGCTCCTGCCTCCAGGTTCCTGCCCTGTTTGAGTTTGTGTCCTGGCTTCCTTCAATATGAACAGTAATATGAAAGTATAAGTCAAAGAACCCTTTCCTCCCCAAGTTGCTTTTTGGTCATGGTGTTTTGTCACAGCAATCAAAACCCTAACTAAGACAATGACATAACTGCCCCACCTTGATGGATGCCACATCCAGTGCAGCAAATGCTAAAACTTGGAGATCCTGGAGGAGAAGAGCAATGACCTCATGGGCAGAGACTCACATGCACTCTCTGAGTTCCTTCTATAAACAAAGGAAACCAACTTTATTTTATACTTTGGTATGTTTAAAAGGCAGGGCGGGATGGCCGGGAGAAGGAAATAATATTGCCTGAATAAGCAGGAAGTGCAAGCAAGCAACTTCCAAAAAATGTGAGAAATGACAGAAACAGCTGGCTGCCTGGACAGTCATCCAAGATTCCTTTGCAATACTGGGGCATCAGTCTTCAGACTACAGTCCTAGCATATTTGTTAGACTTTTCTGTGAAGCAGAATTTTCTGAAGGGCTTTCATACCTTGTCTTGGCAAAGTTCAGTATTCACTTTCTTTTGTGTCCTGCTTGTCCAATTTGGACAGCATTTTGTCAGCAGTCAAGGCAAGGGCATTTTCTTGCTCAGTGGTTGACTTTTGCCACAAAGAAAGTAAACTCCATGTGGGGTTTCTTCAAGGTCCATCATCTTCTCTGAAGTAGATTGGTGCTGCCAAGAGCAAACATGTTTCATTGTCATAAAAAAGAACCTATGTTATTAAAACATCTTAAGTGCCATATTCTGCAGATCTCTGAAGTGTTTGAACATGACCTGTCTAAAATATATCTGTTTGACCTTGAAAACATACCTAATATGACTACAAGTTTGATTGTAATAGGTGACTACTAACCTACATTCCTTATTATCCTAGGTAGTTGGTAATAATAACTTTCAAGGACTAGAAATTTATATTACATTGTTAAATGAGCTATATAGGCACAATACCTTGAACAAAATTAGAAATGTATGTAGAGTATGTTCTAACAAAAATAATCTCAACTTTTTTCAATATACAAAAATCCATATCAATGTAAAATATTTAAAAATAGTAGTTGCTTTTTTAGTTTAGAAGTAGATTCAACAATCTACCTTTTTATCCTATCATATTTATATCCCCCTTTTTTCTTTTCAGGGTAGATTCAATAATCTACACTTTTATCCTATCATTTCTATATACCCCCTTTTTTTCTTTTTAGATTGAGAATCCTGAATCTAATCTCCTTTGTTCAGCTTTTTTCCTGACCATTACCAATAATAACTTGTAACCATCCACCCTAAACAATGACAAATATCTATAACCCGTTGAATGACCAAAACCACCCACCCTACCTCTTGGGAATGTGGGCATCATGTTCTTAAATTTACTTCCTGCTATCTGGGGGTGAAGGCATCTTTAGGGGATCCTGAAAAGAAAAAATTGGGTTAATTGTGAAGTCCTGGGAGAGGTAGCTGTATCATTTGTTGTCCAGTCTCTGCATAATGGAAAGTGCAGGGCTTGTCTCAAGTCCTGGCTAGAGTAGTCTGTGAGGCTGGATCATCTCAGCTAGCCACCTTGAAATTGTCCTGAGCAGTTTGTAGTCCAAGGCCAATCATTGGGTGGTATTTGTCAGCTTAGTGGCATTATCATAGTCCATGTGGAATCATTGTTATAGGGTCCCCATCATCTGACTAAGGCCTTTCAGCCAGCCATAGCAGCTGCCCAGGCTCCCAAAGCCTGAGATCCTATGGGTCTGTCAGGAGAGTAATTGTGCCTGGGCCTCTCCAAATCCTCACAAACCATTCCACCTATGCCCACAGTGCCATCAAAACAAAACAAACAAACAAATAAACAAACAAAAAACCAAAACATTGGGTACCTGACTGTCCTCATGTCTTTTGTGGCATTAGGATATTAAGCCTAGATCACCCTCCAGCTGACCTCATAGGTCTGGCCATGGATGACTGAGGAGGCCAGGAGGCCCTTGACCCAACCACCACAATCTCTGACAGGGAGCCTCAGGTAGTCATCACAGTATCAGGGTGATTTGTCTCTTTCCTTCTGGATACCGGGGCCACTTTTTCAGTCCTGATGGAGTTTTGGGGTCCTGCCTCTCCTTCTCATTCCTCTATTGTTGAAGTAAGGGGACAGCTTTACCAGCTTCACCAAACCATACCACTTAGCTGTATTTTGAGGGGTATTACCCTTACCCACTCCTTCCTAGTGGTGCCACCCTGTCCCATCCCCTTGCTGGTAAGGGACTTCCTAGCTAAGGTAGGAGTCTCTATTTCTTTTGCTCTCCCATCTGTTTGACCCCAGGTTCACCAGACATCCCCCTCCTCCTTCTCCTTCAAACTCACACAATCTGGCACACCCTTTCCATTACCAGCTTCCCAGGTGGATCCTTGGGTATGGGACACTCAAAACCCCTCTCTAGATGAACATCATTCCTTTCTCCTTTGTCTCTTATAGGCCTAGGTCAAACTAATAATGTAGCCAGAAGCTCGGGAATATGAAGATGGTTAGGTGGAGAAAAGTATGGCATATTCTGCCCATATGTCATCCTCTATACCTAACATACTATGAGGAAGAGACATGCTGTAACAAATGGATGTATCATTAATCTCTGTTATGGACTAATGTCAACTAAAATGCTATAGGTGGGTTTTAAACTTAAAAGAACTTGGGTAAACAAACCCAAGCCATAACTAAGCCCATTATTACAGAAATTATAAATGACAGACATGGCCTAGGGTATCAAAACTTATCCCGAGGGCCACTGTCTGCTGCTGACTTGGAAATCTGATGTTCCTATCTGAGTTAAACAATGACCTTTGAATGCTGAGAGAATTGTAGCTGCTACCTGTCTGGCGGGGAAAAAACTTATGTATGGGACATATAAAGCCTCTCACCAGCACTTGAATCACCTCAATATTTGTTATTTAGAAAAAAATCAGGCTAATAGACAGTTACAAGACCTTAAAAAATTAAATAAAATATATTGAAGCCAAGGGGAATTTCACAGTCTGACTTGCCATCTCTCATGGCCATCCTTAGAAATCAGAATATAATTGTCATAGATTTATAAGATTGCTTCTTTATCATACCTCCTCAGCCTAAAGATTGTCAGTATTTTGCTTTTAGCTTGCCTTCTAACCCTGCCACAATTGAGGCCAAAGCGGACATACAGAGTAGGAGTTGCGAGTTCTGTTTATCCAGTACTCATTTTATTGGGCAGAGTTCCTCATCATATGTACAGATTAACTATCAGAACTGTCAATTATAGTCCCCTCAAAGTCCCCCAATCCAATAGTATATATGTATATGTATATATGTACATATATATTACAAAAATTTATTGCACAGATGATATTATATTTATATCAAACTATAAAACTTATGAGTCTATAAATTGGCAGATAGGTCTACAGGATATACTGACACTTTCTCATGTCTGTCCAACAATTACAAATTCTCTCCCTATGGAAGTACACCCACAAGGCCTATGTTCTTATGATTTATGGCTATGAAATAAGAAGTAATACATCATTTATTCCACTGCTTTTCAATTTTAGGAATGCTTAGAGCTCATAATTGGACAAAGACCTTACATATACTTCAAGAGCTCTTAAGAACTGGTGCTTAACTTTTCATATCTCCCACTATAGGCATTCCTTATTACCCCCAGGCCAAGCCACAAAGTTACACCCAAGCCTCTAGGACCTTCTCACTGGTATTTGAAAAGGTCCTGATATTTTTATAATGTCAGGAAGAGGATATGCTTACATGTTTTTACAGGACACTGACTTGCCTTTATGGATCCTGGATCACCTGATCACACCATATGACCAGACTACTGCAGGACAAAGGTGCTCTAAAGTTACCAGCCTGATTACAGGCTGTTAATCACTCATAAATACTTAATTATTGGGCTTTGAATTTACAAAAAATTGATACAATTCCAGGTCCATCAATGAGATCAAAACTTGTAGAGATATGATTAAAAATAATAATTCTGTTCTAAATGTATTTTATTAATTTTGATCAAATGATAAACAAGATTTGAGATATATATAAGTGTAACATTTCAGACTTTATTCTCTAACTATTCTGCTGTTTTGTTAAGACTCTAAGGATTCATAATTTTGCTCTAAGAAGGTTCTTTTTTTTTTTAAAGATTTATTTATTTATTATGCATACAACGTTCTGCCTGCATGTATGTCTGCAGGCCAGAAGAGGGCGCCAGATCTCATTACAGATGGTTGTGAGCCACCATGTGATTGCTGGGAATTGAACTCAGGACCTCTGGAAGAACAGTCAGTGTTCTTAACCTCTGAGCCATCTCTCCAGCCCAAGAAGGTTCTTATAAGCTTCAGGAGATCAAAATTCACCAACACTCACAAGCCAAGAAGGACTAGGAAAAATGTAACATGACTACAGTTTATGTCTCCCACTTACAAATTTTCCTTTTTCTCTGGAGGAGGGGGAAGCTTTCCCTCTCCCTGGCTTTCCCTCTCCCTTGGTATCCCCTTCTCTCATCTGCTAAAACCATGCATTTAATATTCCATAGGTACACCTAAGAGAAAATGTTTTCTCTTTAAAACTCTTCATCTTTAAAACTCCTTGGCTGCATGTTCTACCATTAAAACATATATTTGTTCCCAGCAGAAATTCTAATTTAAAGCGTTACAGGTTGTCATCCTCTGGACCACAGACATGCTGTCCAGCTGCAGGTCTGCATCTCATCCTCCAGCCCACACGGATGTGCTGTCCAGCTCAACCCTGCACCCTGCCCTCCAGCCTACAAGACAGGAAATCCTGCTACACGTCTCACAAAGCCTAAAACAGCCTGTTCTTCCTGGGTTTCCACTGAATTCCAGCCTTCAACACCCTCAGCTTTGCCCCCATATCAGCAGGAAGTAACCATGGACGATTTCTACAACCCCTTTGTCACTTACCCTTCTTTCTGAACAGAACTCTCAAGCCCAGGGGCTAAGCTGCCCTTACAAAATTTCTACTATTAATTGTATAATTCTACCCATGATCCTGAAATGTACATACTACCAGATATTCCCCTCATGTACTTTTCACAATTGTTCTATAGGTAAGTCTTGCTATGTACACCCTGACACAGGTTATTACTGTCCTCTCACAGCTTATGGTTTAATATCGCATTGATTATAAATTTAAATTAGGTAAGCTTCAACTGCAGCCTTGGTCTCACAGATGCTCATGACTAATTCAGGTAATTTTATCTAACAATGCCTCTTTACAGTTTAACCAAATTTATACCACTACCAGAGATTAATAGATAGAGTCAATGTTCCAAACTAACCATTTCCTTTTGACAAGTCAGAATCATAGTATTTAGACACATTTGACCATATTATGATATACTAGCCAATGATAGATTTTTATGTTATTCCTCTGCCCCCCTTCTTGGCACAGAGATATTCTAATTATATACAAATATACCTATTAGATGATTAAACTAATTCTCAGCTTGCCATCTATATAGATTATTGATTATAAATATATTTTGTAGATTATAAATATATATTGATACAAATATTGATCATATATTAATATTAACTGACTATTACTTATTATTTTCCCAGTCATCTCCAAACTTAATATATATTCATATCATTTGTTGCCCTAGAGAGAATTAAACATTCTCTTTTTACTATACAAGAAAAGGGGAATTGCAGTGGGCTGCAAGAATATATTATAGAGATTCAGCTGTATATAATAAGCTATACTTTGATTGACCAAGGATTCCTTCAAGAGGAAGCCATTTATCAAGGAATATTTGGTGTTATTTAGCTTTTGCTATATATTGGCTGTCTTCTGCTATGAAATTCTTGTGTCCTCACATACTAATGGCCATAGGGCAAACAGTTAAGCTTCTCAGACCTACTCCTGATCCACTAGTTAACACCCCTGCAGGGCCTAGGAGACAGGCAGACTGTAGATGCATAGCTTTGTTTCTTGTGCAAATGAACTTCAGACCATCCCCTTCCTTCAGGCCTAGTAGCATTGCAGAGCTATTGACTCAGGACAATAGGGCTTTTTGCATAACCAGGTGCAGTAAGGACTGGAGCAGAATTATTGATGCAGGCAGAGCTGCGTGGCCAGAGAGAAGAGAAAAAGGTAGAGTTTCTCAGAATCAGGGGTAAGGAGCAAGGAAGGAAAGATGGAGGACAAAGGAACAGAGGACGAAGATAAGGTTGAAAGCATAGGATCCTACTATTAGGCAATGACAGGATGGAAATAGAAGTGACAGAGAGGAACTGAGTGTCAGAACAGAACTGAAGCTGTATAGATAGAATTTTGTCTTAGAGAAATAAAGTAAACAGATGAAAGACCATGGTGTATATAGATTCCTTCCCCTCAGATAACACCATGTCAGATGTAACATCTTCCCCAGGACCCTGGGAGGAACTTTCTCAGGGCAGGCCCTTGGGAAAATTCTGTTATCATCCAATTACAAAACCCTTTTACTCCCATCTAGGGTAAAAGACAAGATGTAGCCTGCCAACTGGATTCTAGTTGTTTGGAAGTTCTGTCTGTTTTCTGTGTGCAGATGGATCCATTTTCTGGTGTATCCATAAATTTACTGTAAACATGGGAGTTACGATGGAAATTGCTCAGGCTTAGTTGAATATATGAATGATGGTGGCCACTAAATGTTTTGTTTCTGACTGGTCTGAAGTGGAACAATCTTTGTACATTGTAAATATGTATTACTCTAATTGGTTATTAAAGAGCTGACTGGCCTATAGGGAGGCAGGAAGAGATTAGGTATGAGAGCCTGACTAAGAGGATGATGGGAAGAGAAGTGGAGTTGTGGGAGTCACAAGACAGACAGAGGACGCAGGATGTGTAGAAAATGAGGTAACAAGCCGTGAGCCGCGTGGTAGGACTTAGATAAGAAATATGGGCTGATGTAGGTTGTAAGAGCTCTTTGAGTGTGTGAGCTTCCTGTGTTTTGTGTTTATTGGTTTTGTTTTTGCTCTCTCTGCCACTGCCAGTCACCAGCCATCACTGCTAACTCTGCTTGCTATGGCTGCTTTGGTGGCCAGAGCTCAGAATCTATCGCTGGACTTTCTGGACACTGGATTCAGTTTATAAAAGATGGGATTTAAAACAATGCTTGTTTAAAAAGGTATTAAAGCTACACTTCCATGCATTCATATACAAGAATGTACCTCTGGCCACAGTCAAATTTCTTAAATACAAATCAAAGAAGTTAACCTTTGAGTAACCTTTTACTGTCTTCTCTCCTCACCACCTGTCCCATCTTCTAACATACAAGGTCTGCAAACACTACTCCCTTCCCAAGTTCTCTCTATTCAGGTACCACTGGTACAGGATGCCATACTTACCTTTCAGCCCTGCTCATATCTCAACATTTCAACTTGACTCAAGTTGCTGATTTGACTCTCTTAACGTGTGCATGGATCATTTATTTCTGCTGGCTTCTGCTACCCATCAGTTGCCCCTTCCCCCAACTGTTCTAACCATCCATCTCTCCTCATCTACCTGGAAAGTGCCCTCGCTCTGGCTCCTGGAGCCTCCTACACCCTCTGGAGCATCACCATGTGGGCAATTCTCTACTTTTTAAGACACTTGCCCCTCTACTTCTGGTAGAATCAATCTCTGTTTCTTTGCCTTCTCCCTCTAGGAGATGTCTTCTAAGTCTTGCAGCTTCCTTAAGCCTTTATGGGCCTCTGTGACCTTATCCCTCCTGTCTCTCAGCTCTGCTTTGGAAGTTTCACAGCTTCTCTATGCCCTCCTGGCTTTCTCTCTTGCTTTCAGCTCACACTTGGAGCTTATAGAAACTCCCACTGGTGCAGCTGATTTTGTCACCTGTTGTGGGGTAATACTTTTATATACTGTGAAGATATGTCTTTGCCAAGGTGCCTTCTGATTGGTTTAATAAAGAGATGAGTGACCAATAGATAGGCTGGAAGAGGTTGGGCGGGACTTCTGGGGAAAGAGAGGAACTTGGGAAGAACCTAGGTGCAAAACAGACCCCAGCAAGATGTGGAGCAAGACAGACATACAGAATGAGAGAGAGATAAAAGCCACATGGTAGAATATAGATTAATAGATACAGGTTAATTTAAGTGATAAGAGCTAGTTGGGAACAAGCCTAACCTAAAGACCAAGCTTTCATAATTAATAATAAGTCTCTATGTCATTATTTGGGGGCTGGCAGCCAACAAGAAAGCCCAACTACAGTGACCTTTCTTCTCTTCCTCCACAGACTCAGATTTTAGTAAAGCCTTGCTCTGTTATTATAAACAACTTGGCCTCAGTACAGTTCAATGGCAAAAATTGACATGATCGATTTTCAATGGTGACAATGTGACTGCACAAAGAAATTTGCAAGATATTTGATTACACTGTATAAAGATATGTCATTGTGATTGGCTTAATAAAAAGCTGAATGGCCAATGGCTAGGCAGGATTTCCAGGCAGAGAGGATACTGGGAAGGGTGGAGACACCAGGGGACATAGAGCAAGCAGCATGGGTATTACAAAATAAAGTTAACTGAGCCACATAAAAGAATGTAGATTAAAAGATATGGGTTAATTTAAGTTATAAGAGCTAGTTAGAAACAAGCCTAAGCTGCCAGCCAAGCTTTCATAATTAATAATTAAGTCTCTGTGATTTGGGAGCTGTCAGGTGGGACAGATAAAGACTCACACCAAACAAGTAACCCAAAAATCTTTTATATATAAACTTTCTCTCTATTCTTCTATTTCTTCCTATTTACACCTGTTTGGGGTAGCTCTTATGTATGCATAGTCAATGTTCAAAAGACCTCTACCTCTAACCAATAGTCCATCCTCATGGGATTAGGAAATTACACTATATCAGGCTGTCAGAGGTTAATTCGGTCCCCTATAACTCCCTTACCCACCTCTCCTTCACCAGGGATTACCTAAATGCCTGTTTTCTCTATAATCATATGGATGAGTACTGTAAAAAGTGGCCATTAGCTTAAAGAGGTCCTGCAAATACCATGGGACAATCTGGGCCATCCTAATTGCGTATCAGCTACTGAATAACACTCTGTCTGTTTTGAGGAGTGCTGGTTGTGCGTTCCTCCTGGGTCAAATGCATGATCACCATTCATAACCTCACCCATTGGACACTAGACACTTGCCTCTCATTAACTGCTGCTGTGGAATAATCTTTTTGTACACTGTGAAGATGTGTCACTCTGACTGGTTTAATAAAAAAAGCCAAATGGCCAATAGCTAGGAAGAATTTCCAGGCAGAGAGGATGCTGGGAAGAATAAGGTGGAGATGCCAAGAGACACAGAGTAAGCAGGATGGGTACTATGGAGATAAGGTAATAAAGCTATACGGAAGAAAGTAAATTAATAAAAATGGGTTAATTTAAGTTATAAGAGCTAGTTAGAAACAAGCCTAAGCTATTGGTCGATCTTTCATAATTAATCATGCCTCTGCATTGTGATTTGGGATCGGGCTGGTAGGACAGAGAAAGACTCATTAGATATGGTGCCCAACATCCAGCCATGTATATCCACATAAGGCCAGAGAATGCTTTTTTAAAAAAAAGTTCAGAAACCAGAGTCAAAAGCGGCTTCCTGGTGATTGAGGTGTCTCAGGTAGGCTCTGTGTACTGAGACTGCCTGCAAGTTGGAGCCAACATCATTCACTAAGCTGAGCTGCACTGGTGGCTGACACAGCAGTTTAAGATTTGTCTCATGTCATCAGAGAATACTACAGATGCTCAGTAAAGACAGATCCAGATGGGACAAAAACCCTCTAAACAGGTTACAATGTGTTTAAAAAATGTGTGTGGGCTTAAAAAAGATGGGTATAGGCAGTCATAGAAAAAGTACTCCATAAATAATAAGAAAAATGTCTTTAAAGAGAAAATAAAATAATATAAAAAGGATAATCCATGTGAAGATAAAAAATACAGTCTGGATCCTGTATGGTCTTATTGACTTTAAATTTTTTGATTGCTGATGAGTGAACAATAACTGTTGAAAGACATTGGATTATGGAAACTGCTAAATTAAACCAACCTATATATTTTTTAAATTTCTTAACTTCAAAATGGAGGCCAAAAAATGTATAACATTGGGGGAAGAGATTATGCTTTTGTTACCAAAGGAAACGAAAGGCTGTGGATTCTTTTCAGGTTAATAGAGGTCAGATTTGACCAGGGGATTTGACTGAGTGTCTTGGCTACAGACATGGTGGAGGAAGCCATAATGACCACAGGACAGGTGATGTGTAAGCTGATCCCTCTGCATGGAAATAGCTCAGAGATGAAAAGAGAAATGATAAAACTTGTTGGCTACAGAGTCCTCATGACTTATTATTACATGCTATCCTTTCATAAGGCATAGATAGAGATTTATATTACAGTTTGGTTATGCAGTCCAAACAGACTTTAAAAGTTGAGAGATCCTATTACCCGCTCAAACATAGAACAAAAAGCCATCTTTAACTGATTAGCACATAGTACACATTCCATACTTGTGTTAATGCATATATATATATATATATATATATATATATATATATCAAGGGCACCAGACACAAATGAAAATAGGTGGCCCAGGTGATCCAGCCTCTCAGAGTGCCTCTGTTGCAGTTTCCTCAGAGTTCTGCATACAGAGCATCTTCATGGCTGCTGGCTGAGATGGTCCAGCCTCACAGACTACTCCAGTCAGATTTTAGATAAGCTCTATATTTTACCATCACACCAAGACTAGACAATAGCTAGCTCTCCTAAGACTTGAACATTATCTTAAATTTCTCAGGATCCCCCAAAGATGTAATCACCCCCAGACAGCAGGAAGAAGTCTTGAGAACATGGCACCCACATTCCCAAGAGGTGGGGTGGATGGTTTTTGGCTGTTTGGTGGCTTGTGGATGTTCATCATCATTTAGGGGGGTTGGTTGCAAATTGTTACTGGTCATGGCCAGAGAAAAAACTGAACAAAGGAGATTAGATTCAGGGATCTCTTTCTGAAGGAAAAAAGAGGGGATATAGTATAGAAATGATGGGATAAAAGGATTAATTATTGAGTCTACTTTTAAACAACCACCAGTCTCAAATATTTTACATCAGTATGGATTTTTGTATATTGATACAAATTTAAGGCTATTTTTGTTATACTGTATTTGTAAATGGATGTTTCCTGTCCTGACCACCCAGTTCCAAATAACTGACTCAGAGGCAGAACATGAATTATAAATACTCCACCAATAGCTCAGGCTTAACATAGTGAATAGTTAACCAACAAAACAATTATCAAGTAAGAATTTCAGTTAAAATATCTAGTCCATTTGTATTTGACAAAACTAGAGAAAATATTTTACTACTTATCTTACCTATGTGACGCCAACATTGTGTACCTAATTTGCCTTTTGTCTTAACTAAGGAAAACTATAACTATCAAATCTTCAACTCCATCCAAGACCCCAGAAGGATGAAATGCTATCTAACGACAGGGACCTCAAGCTGCCTGGACAGTCTCCCAAAGTACCTTTGTAATGTTGGGGTATCCAACTTGGGCCTGCAGGCTGAGTGTATTTGACAGACTTTCCTTTGAAGCAGGGAATTCTGAAGGATGGTTCTACCTTGTCTTGGCAAAGTTTGGCAGTCACCTTTTTTGTGTCCTGCTGGTCCAGTTTGGATAGTAAATGTCAGCAACTGAGGCAAGGGCAGTTTCTTTGCCCAGTGGCTAACTTCTGCCAAAGAGAAAGTAAATTCCATATGGGGTTTCCTTGATGCCAATCATATTCTCTGAAGTAGATTAGTACTACCAGGAGTAGACATGTCTCATTTTCAAACAAATGAAACTTACGTTATTAAAACATCTTAAATGTCATGTTCTGTAGATGACTGAAGTGTTTGAAGACCACCTGTCTATCTAAAATATATCTTTTTGACCTTGAAAACATACTAACATGACTACAAGTTTAATTGTAATGACTATTAGCATGCATTTTTTTATTATCTGAAATAGTTTGTAATAATAACTTTTAAGGACTAGAGATTTACATTACATTGTTAAATAAGCTGTATAGGCACGAAACTTTGAAAAAGAGTAAAAATGTATGTACAGTATGTTCTAACAAAAATAAACTTAAATTTGTATCAATATACAAAAATATCTTAAGCAAGAGTAGAAAAATAAGCCTCAAATTTGTGTCAAGATACAAAAATCCATACCAATGTAAAATATTTTGAGATTAACGGGTCTTTTTTGGATTAAAGTAGATTCAATAATCTACTCTTTCCCCTATCATTTCTATCCCCTATCATATCCCCCTTTTTTCCTTTAGAAAAGAGATCTTTGAATTTAACTCCTTTGTTTAGCATCTTTTTTTGACTATGACCAATAACAATGTGCAACCATACCCCTAAACAATGACAAGTATCTATAATTTCTTTTTGGGAATGTGGGCATAGTTCTCAAGAATACTTCCTATTGATTGGGGTGCTGGTAATCTTTGGGGGGCCCTGAGAAAATTTAGGATTATGGTCAAGTCCTGATTGGAGTTTTCTGTGAGGCTGGGTCATCTCAGCCAGCAGCCTTGAGCTGTTTTGGATGCAGAACTCAGAGGAAACTGCAACAGAGGCACTCGGAGATGCTGGATCATCTGGGTCATCCATTCCCATCAGAGGTTTTTCACAGGGTCTTCTTCTGTCAAACCTGATTTGTTTTTAACCTAGAATGAATCCACAGCCTATTATTTCCTGTGGAAATAAAAGCAGAACCTCTTTCCCAAAATAACATATATTTTGATTTAAATTTTGAAGTCAAGATACTTAAAGATATGTAGGTTGTTTTAATATAGCAGTTTCCACAATCCAAGGTGTTTTAGCAGCCCAAAAATTTAAAGACAACACAATAACATACAGAATCCAGACTCTCTGTGTATTTTTCATCTTTACATGGCTTATTCTAATTTTTTATTACTCTATTTCTTTTTAAAGGACTTTACTATTTTATTCTTGAACTATTTTTTTTTGTATACGCTCTCTTCTCTCTCCCAAGCCTATGTATATTTTAAATATACTGTAACCTGTTTAGAGTTTTTTTTTTCTGTCTAAATCTGTTCTTACTGTGTATCTGTAACCCTTTCTGTCTGCATGAGCAAAACCCCAAATCTGTCATGCAGCAAGCTGGTGCTCACAGCTCAAGTCTAAAGGCAGGAGCTGAGAAACACCTCTCGCCTCTTGGTACTACAGCCTGTGTGAGAGATTGTAGAAACTTGTCACTTAGCTCATGGCAGTTGGCAGCCATCTCCATCTTGTGGCCAGTAGTCTAAAGATGCATCTCTGTACTGCGGCCAGCATGAGAGATCAGGAAGCACAGTGTGACACCATTTCTGTGCATTTAGAACTCTTTTTAAAAAAAAGCTTTTTCAGGCTTTATGTAGATGTATACCCCATGTTGGGTGCCATATGTAAATAGATGTTTCCTGTCCTAACCACCTAGTCCCAAATAACAGACTCAGAAGGTGAAAATGAATTATAAATACTCAGCCTATAGCTCAGGCTTGTTACCAGCTAACTCGTACATTTAAATTAACCCATATTTCTATTTATGCTTTGCCACATGGATGATGACTTGTTAACTCATTTTTTTAAACATCCTGCTTGCTTGGCAGCTGGCTGACATCTTTCACAACTGCCCCAACTCCGTTCTTCTCTCCCAGCATTCTTCCTGTGTCAGACTGTCTTGCCCAATCTCTTTCTGCCCTGCTATCGGCCAATCAACTTTATTATTAACAATGATCGTAATCCACAGCATGTATTATATGTTTCTACTTTTATTTAAGGCATTGTACCTATGCAGCTCATTTTTAAATGCAATGTAAAATTTTAGTACTTGAAAGCTATTTAGAATAATAAAGAAAAACAGGTTAGTAGTTAGTCATCTATAACAATCAAACTTATAGTCATGTTAGGTATGTTTTCAAGGTCAATCAGATATATTTTAGATAGAGAGGTGATCTTTAAACACTTCAAAGACCTACAGAATATGGCATTAAAACATTTTAGTAACATAAAGCTTTTCATGACAATGAGACATGTCTGCTCCTGGCAGCACCAATTTACTTCAAAAAAAAAAAAAAAGATGATGGGCATAAAAGAACTTCCATATGGAGTTTGCTTTCATTTCTGTTAAGGTTAGCCACTGGGCAAAGAAACTGCCCTTGCCTCAACTGCTGACAGAATGCTGTCCAAATTGGACAATCAGAACACAACTGCCATACTTTGCCAAGACAAGGTAAAACAGTCCTTCAAAACTCCTGTTTCACAGAAAAGTCTCTCAGATATTTTAGGCCCGTAGGCTGAAGATGGGTGCTGCAATGTTACAGAGGAACCTTGGGGTGACCGTCATTTCTTAGTTTTGAAAGCTTTTTACTCTATCCTTCCTGTTTACTCAACCACATTCAAACACAGGGTTTATAGTGGCACTGCGTAACAAATGAATGATTCAGGTCCTACCCTTTCTTGAAGTCCTGGGTATAAGCACTGGCATTGCCATCGGAGAGGTGGGACTACTTCCCTAGCTATTTACCATCAGTTCTCACCAAAGTTCATCCAGGATCTCCAATGGGTTGCTTAGATCATCCTTGCCCTCCAGGGCCAAATAGACTCATGGGCTGCTGTATTGCTACAAAATTGGTGACAATTAGGCTTACTAACAGCAGGGAGGTGGTGTTTTTCTCTTCCTCAGGGATGAATGTTGCTTTTATGTCAACTAATCAGATATAGTAGAAAACAAGATCTGACAACTCCAGACAGATCTCAAAAAAAAAAAAAAATGTAAGAAACAACTCAATGCCTCTGGCCAGTGGGTCATTGACAGTCCAATATGAAACTGGATACTACCCTTCTTAACCCCCTTCTTCTCCTTTTTAAAATCCTACTAGTTGAGACCTGCTTTATAAACTTCTTGTCTAGATTTCATCAACAACAGATTAAAAAGATTTCTAACCAGATGTTTAATCAGTTGCTATTGCAAGATTACTGGCCCCCTGTCTATGAAGCCAGAGGTGGTGAGTCCCAATTATTCCCTGATGTCACCCAAAGACTTTTTGCCCCCATTCAGCAGGAAGTAGTATAATGATAATGTCATCCCCCTTCCCAATTCCTGATTGATTGTTTATCAATAGTAAACAAAAAGGGGAGGAATGAGGCATCCAAGTGGCCAGGCACTGCCCCTAAGAACCTCCAACCACCAGGCTCCTCTAACAGAACACTCTAATGGCTGCTAATAGCCAGCCCTAGCCCCTCTAGATGCAGGCGGCCAAGCTCCACCCTACAGAGTAAAAAGCCCAAGCTCTGAACTTGAAAACCTACCAATACTTGAGCTTGAAATTTCCACCCTGGAAAGTGCCCCTCTCCCCTGCCCGAAACCTAATATAAAAACCCTGTTTTCTGCTCAGTTCTCTGCTGCTTCTCACCTGACCAGAGGCAGTCATCCTCCAGGGTTTTTCCCTCCTGATAAACCTCTTGTGTAAGCTTTGTTCTGTGGTGTGACTTTGTGGTATTCCTTTGCTCCTGACTGCCAGGATTTCTTTCCCTTCAGAGCTGTAACATTTCCACTGGTAACTCTCTACCCCTATTTTGACTGATGGAGTCATCAGTATAAACAGGAGGGTGGTCTCAGCCATTCTCACTCCCCTCCTCACAAGGATAGGAATAGCCAGATCAACAGCCCTAGAAGCCTAAGCATTAGCCTTAAGGAATCAGAACTTCCAAATTCTGAGTTCAGGAATAGATCAAGATTTAGACCACCTTTGAAGTCCCATAGACCAGCTTAAAAACAAAAAAACAAAAAAACAAGCAGACTCCCTGAGATGGTATTACAAAATTGTAGAGGACTGAAATGATTACTCCTACAGGAAGGAGATCTTCAATGAAAACCACTGTTTTTAATGCTAATAACTCAGGAATCATGAAGGGAAACTTTACTCCAGTAAAACAAAATCTAGATCAGAGAGCCAGAGGGAGTCCTCTAACTGGTATCAGTCAAGACTTTTTCTCTTGTTACTTCCTGATGACACTACAGGCCTTGTATCATAAACTGTCTAGTTACATATATAAAAAACACCAGTGTGGTTAAGATATTGGCTCTGCTAGTTCAATATTGACATTTAACCCAACATGAGTATGAATCAATGATTTGATCCACATGATCCAGAGCCAGTGGATCTGTTGTGAAATGATTAGCTTGCACTGGCTTCTGTAAACATGCTTATGGCTGTGTGCAAGGGGGAAGTAAGGCATTTCCTCACAGTTACAAATTCCTCAGAAATTAAGTAATTGTAGGTTTTGCCTTTAAAAGCTCCCTTCCCCTTTTAGCCTGGGCTGCAGTCTCTTATTCCAATCT
Organism: Peromyscus aztecus; assembly: GCA_902168405.1. NCBI lineage: Eukaryota > Metazoa > Chordata > Mammalia > Rodentia > Cricetidae > Peromyscus > Peromyscus aztecus. The sequence goes on from CABHPQ010102431.1 coordinate 24,132, forward strand.
GGAGGGTGCACTTGTAAGGGTCCAAGAAACACTGAAGAAGATTCCCAAACTTGAATAGTATGCAAAAACAAAGAGTGTTTATTCTGCAGAAACAATTGGCATGCAGGGTCAACCATTTATACAAAACGGAGACCCTGATAGGCATGCACAGGCTCCTTTTTGTTAATATTCTGATTCTGCCCCCTTGGCACCACTCTACGCCCTGAAGTAAAAGCCTATTCTTAAGGGAAACTCTGCCCATTTCTCTTTCTTGTCCTATCTCTTCCACTTTCCTACCATGAGATGTGCACCTCCCAAACCCTTCACCCTTCTCCTTCTCTCTATCTCTCTCTCTCCTCTCTCTCCCTCCCCCATCAAATAAAACTCTTGACTGAGCATTGTCTGCATGGCATCTCTGTCTCTCACCTGCCAAGGGGCCCTTGGTTCTACCTGCCAGCACGTGTATATCATAATATTGGCGCCCAATGTGGGGCTATTTATTATGTGGCATTGCTTACCATGTGAGAGTAACACAAGGTACAACAAAACCCACTATAAGAGTGCATTAAGGAAAGGGGATAGGTGTAAAGAGGTTCATAGGTCTATAGAAAGACAGGTGTGGGAAGGAGGGGAGGAGCGGGTTGAACCTGCTTTTATTGCCGCTGAAAGGATTCGGTCCTTAATTACGTCATCAGCCTGTGGCGTCCCAGCCTAAAAAGCGGGTGGGCCCTCTGTGCGCCCCTCTTTCCCTTCTTCTCTTTCTGCTCTCTCCTTCCGTCTGT